>VURO01018401.1:38490-50129 GCA_015108175.1 Pelvicachromis taeniatus
GGGGGGGGGGGGGGCGGGGGGGGGGGGGCAGAAAAAAAAAAAAAAAAAAGAAAGGGGGGGGGGGGTGAAAAAAAAAAAAAACAAAAAAAAAAAAAAAAAAAAAAAAAAAAAACCAACCCAAAAAACCAACAAGACGTTATGAGTGAATTGTACAGCTACTTTTCGGCTCCTGAAAACACTGGATTGGCCGTAATTCCGCAGCACTTAATGAAATATTTACACTGAACCCCTTCAATTCAAGCTGGAAGTCTGCACCTTCAGCCTGTATTCATCATATATTTCTAAACTTATAATGAGATTTGTTTTTTATATATGGCTATTTTCTATAATATTTATTTATTACTGAAATGGAAGTAATGAGTTGTTTATTTTTGCACAGCCAAGAGCCCAGAGAGATGAGACCCGCAGGTTCAGATTTGGGTTAAACCAGGTTGTGCAAGTTCCTTTTTCAGTCTTGAGGGATCATTCAGACTCTTCTTGAGTTCTTCTTTTTATTTGACTGGCCTTTAGCACTTGGCATTCAGCAATCAATAGCTCCAGGGCCAGAGTTTGATGGGATGAATACTAATGTAGTGGAACAGCATTGGCATATGACTGGCTCTCTATAACTTTATATCTGACGTTACCTCTTAATCCTATTGAGAGCGTCCTGTGTGGCACAGTGAATGATCACAGCCCAGTACATTTGTTCTGTTTGGTCACTGCATTAAGCCCATCGATTACAGTTAATCTGTAGCTTCTAATTCATAGCATGGTGCCATCCAAACAGATAGTGTATCCAAGAGTTTCTTACTCCCTGCTGTGAAAGACCTTCCCGTGCAGTTTATTTTGCTGTTAACAGATGTTTTGTCGCCTTTTTTATTCAAGGACAGCAGTCGTTTATTGCGCCTCTAATGCTATTCAGACTTTTCTGCATAGATGAGCAGAAACATAAAATTGCTATTATAATTTTAATATGCTTTTGCTTTTTTTCTGGTGGTATCCAGGGACTTCAGCTCGTCTCCAGGGCTTTTCCTCCTGTTTATCTTTAATATACAATAAAATGTTTGACAGCAGAGTTTGTAGCAGTGGCAGTGGTTATCTTGGGAGTCACATGCACATGTAACACCAACTCATTGTGAATTTCCCTTATATGAAATGTAAAGGTGATTGTTGCCACTAGATGGACTGCCAAACTAAGAGTTGAATAAAACAACATGTCAGAGGTGTTTTAAAGTCTGCCTAGAAGATAAGAAAGAACTTGGTTCCTTTTAGTTGGAATTTCAAAGAATACTAATCATGGTTTCTGCTTGGAAAAAGATGCTGGCAGGTTTTTATCTCTATAAAGACATGGAAACAGAGGTTTTTTTTTCTCTTAAGGCTGACTGATGAGAGCAGAATAAGAATACTTCAGTTTCTATCGGGGTATGACAAGATTAGACTCTCAGGACAGGAAATATCGAGTAATGGATCACGCGTTGTAATCTGCTAAACTACAATCCTCCTAATTAGGGCTGGGAATTATCAGCCGAGCTGCAGATACCATGTTATCAAAACACATGAGACACACAAGCAAATCAAGTCAGAGAGAAAAAAAAAGAGCTCCGCTAGTTAGAAAATAAGGGTCGTGACATTGATAAAATTCTCAGCTGATAATGACAATGCTTAAATGCAGGTAAAAGATCTTAATAGGTGCTGTTTAGCAGGTATAATGTCTATCATTTTAATTAGTGTTTTACCATGCAAAAAATACCCAAATGAGCTGTGTAGCTGAGGGTGATGTGAATGTCTTTAATTTCTTGGTATTAGTCCATAATTAAAGTACTTGAAATTTTGAGTTACACAATTCATTGTGTTGGAGAGAATGTACCAATTTTTATGACAATCTAGTCAGTATTCATCATGACATTTAACTCAAAACCTCAAATGTCAGATACATGCTGGAAAGACATGGGGATCACCAACTTTTGTGGCAACAAATCTGATATAATATTTCATGAAGTACAAAGTTTTGACCTCCTCGCTGTACTACATCAAAAGTCAGGAGATCAAAAGTCTTTAGGATTTTTCCTGTGGGCATAATGGATATTTGTACCAAATGTCAGGGCAATCCATCCCATAGTTGTCACGACATTTCTTTCAAAACCACAAATGTCAACCTGAGGAAAAGTCGGAGGATCATCAAAGACTTCATTATCTGGGCGCCGTCAACATCTGCACACAATTTAGTGGCAGTCCTTCAAAGAGGTGCCATGCCACCAGTATGGGTAAAAATTATAAATAAAATATGAGAGCAGTAAGTTTACATACTAGTTTCCCATTAGCCATAATTTGACTTTAGTTGTTTAAAAAAACAAAACACTGAGGCATGTGTTTAACCGGGTGTAGATTGTTTGGGCTGCTCTAGATGAAAGATTACTAGTTTTAAAAAAATTGTGGTGATATCTTTGGTTAGGTCTCTTAAATGGTGGTCACACAGGGAGTGTTTCCAACTTGTGGAACCTGTTTTAGCAGCATTTACTTGACTATTGCTTTCGCAGCATTTCAATCAGGTTGTGGTCTGGCCTTTGACTGGGCCATAGCAACACCTTGATTCTTACTCAGCCATTCTGTTGTTGATTTGCTGCTGTGTTTGGGATCATTGTCCTGTTGCATGACCCAACTTCAGCCAAGTGTTATCTGCCGGACAGATGGCCTCACATTTGACTCTAGAACTCTTTCAATGACTTCAAGGTACCGGTACTGTGGCTGCAAAACAACCTCAAATCACCATCTCTCTACTGCCTGCTTGACAGTTGGTATGTGGTGTTTGTGCTGATGTGCTGAAGTTTGAATTCTTCAAATGTAGCACTGTGCATTATGTCCAGACATCTCCACTTTGGTCTAATCTTTCCAAAGGACAAATCTTGTGGTTTGTTCAGATGCAGCTTTGCAAACCTAAGCTGTTCTGTCATGTTCATTTTAGAGAGAAGACACCTGACAATCCTTGTTTAGTCTTTTTCTAATTGTTCTGTCATTAATTTTAATATTTAACATGTTATCTGAGGCTTGTAGAGTCTTAGACATCAGATGTAGCTTTTGGGTTTTTTTGGATTTTCTCTAAGCATTTCATGGTCTGACCTTGGGTTGAATTTGCTGGGACATCCACTCCTAGAAAGATTGTGGTATGTATTAATGTATATCTGAATGCTCCAGACCAGCAATCCTGATGATGCGTTAATCAAGTCAATTTGATTAGAACCACCTTGCTGCTACCAAGCCTTTTAATTTCTCTTTTTCACTGGACTGCGTAGAGTCCTGTGAAAACGTTATTTTCACATGACTGTATGAACACAATGCTGTGATAAAATCAGCATGATCTGCAAATAAAGATTTTTGAGCTACAATAAAATGATGAAAGTGAATTTAAGGTTCAGTTTGCATTAGTTATGTCCTCAGTTTCAATTCTGCTGCTTTGCCAGCTTTTAGGATTATTATTAAATCATTTCACTTCAGTCAGAAGCCTTAATAAAAGCAAGAGTTACAATGGATCAGTGGGAAAAGGGAGATGTCAGTGGACAGGTTGAGGAACTAATCTCACCGTTACAAGCATTTCATTTCACTTTATATACTTTACTTTGAAAACCTTGATAATAAAGTCATATTTTTCATCAGGTGAGTATCTGGGAACCGAGGAGACCAGCTGCAGGATTTTAGAGGATGAATGTTGTCCCTTTCTTGTCTAATATAGAATGTTACGTGCTTAACAGTCCAGGACCTCATATTTTTTCATTTTGTGATTCTCCAAATGTTTTCAAATGGTTAAAGGTCTGGACTGCAGGCAGGCTAGTTCAGCACCTAGGTTATTTTTAGGTTATTTTACTATGTAGGCATGCTATAGTAGCTGTAATAGCTGCAGTATGCAGTATAGCTTCATCTTGTTGAAATATCTAAGGCCTTTCCTAAAAAAGATGTCATCTAGATAGGAGCATATGTTGGTCTAAAACCTGTATATACTTTTCATCACTTATGGTGCCTTTCCAGATGTGCAATATCTGATAATGTCCCCATAACAAAACTCTTTAGTCCAGAGCACGTTTTCCAAAAGTCATTTCAAATTTTGATTTGACTGACCACGTAACAGTTTTCCACTTTGCCTCAGTCCATGTGAAAGGATCCCAGAGAAGGTGGTGGTCTTTGTGGATCTTGTTCACATATGGTTTCTTCCTTGCATTTTGTTGACAGACAACAATTTCTGGAAGCGTTCCTGAGCCCATGCAGTGATTTCCATGATACAGTCGTACCTGTTTAAATGCAGTGCCACGTGATCCAACGATGATGAATTTCCAATACTAATTTTCAGCCTTTTCTGTTATACACAAAGAATTCTTCAGATTCTTCTACACTTTTGATATTATTATTCACTGTAGATGAGATATTCAAACTCTTTGCAGTTTTAAATCAAATAAACTTATTCTGAAATTGTTCCACAATTTGTAGACCGCTTTTTGCAGACGGATGAACGGATGAACCTCCTATTTAACCTTTCTTCTGAGAATGAAATATTCTATTGTGAATGAAATATGGGTTTGTGGGCTTTGAAGATCATTGGATTGTACATGGTGTCCCAAAACCTTTGGGGCTTTGGATTAGGAAAAGACACAGGATTGCCCGGACACAGCATTTGTTTGTCTGACATTTCTTCTAGCTGTTATCAATTTTGTGTCAAGGGGGAAGTAGCATGGAAATAAATAGTGGAGGCATTGCTACTGTTTGTCGTAGCCCTGAAGTATTATCATCATACAGTTTACATTCATCAAACCTGATAGCCCGCCCATGTTTATTAGATCCATGTCATGCAGTGTGGATTGGTTGCTGAAACCTCACAGCTTGTAGGAGCCTTCAAGTTTGAACAATATGTACTATGGTGAATTGTTAAGGCAAAAGTTAAACTTTTTAGCTCTGCAACACCAAAACCCTATGCCATCTGTGAAGCATGATTGGTTTGAGTAGTGTCAGGTGTTTAAAAAAAAATGTATTCTCTATTTAGGGTGGATGTCAGGCATAACAGTATAACAAGTTTATGTATACCACGGTTGCCAGGGCGGTTCTAATTGAAAAGGTTCTAATTGTAAGCAATCCTTCCACAGGGAGAAGGATTGCTTGCAAAGATGCCAGTGATACTGTTATCTGTTGGACAAAAGAAAAATCATTATTATCCATACCATTTCAGATCTAACTCTTGAAGTGTCCGAACCTGACATATCCCTGAGATTTTTCACCGGCAAATGACAACTCATCCTCCAAGTAAATAATATAAGAAGAAGGAAAAAAAACCTTGAAAAGAAAATATTGAGAGGAAACGTTTTACGAATGTTAGCCAGCTAATTACAAAAATTGGAGGGGGGAGTACTTGTCTTTTTCAACAGGGAAAGGCACGGAGTGATGAGCCTTGGTAGGGTTATATAAAGTCTGCTCAGATGGAGGCTATAAATTTATTTCCATTTGTTCCAAATCTGATATAAAGGATCTTTCTGAATTCTCAAACAGTATGTCAGCTTTTCTGTTTTAAATATTTCCAATATTACATCATGCCAATTTTCTGTTGTTGGTGGGGTAGAGTTTAGCCATTCTCTAGTAATAGTCTTTTTACTCCCCGCCAATAGTACCTTTTACAACATTATATCCCTCCTAATGCATTAAGCTAGGAACATAACCAAGATAAATGTTTCAGAGTTTAGAGATATTTGTTTTTTAAAAACACTGTTTAATGTCTTTTGAATGTCAATCCAGAATGACTTAAGCTTTGGGGAGTCCCAAAGTCTATGGTAGTGGTTGGCCTCACCTGAACATTGAGCATTTGGGTTTTTATATTTGTCTTGAGGTTGGGCTTTGAAATATCTCATTATGTTCTTCCAACGATGCTCTCTGCCAGTCAGAGAGTTGGCTGAAGACCGATGCAATTGGTCTTCGATTTTGGTCGGTTAGACTCAGCTGGGTCTGCTCATGCATTTTGAGCAGACCCAGGAACTCTGATTTTTACCTCTATTTGTATCTTCAGGTTAGTTCATCTTGGCTTTCATCGGGAGGTTGTTTACTATGCTGCCATTTCTCATAAACCAGAACCGCAAATCTCGTCATGTCTTGCAATTATTGAAGAAACAATGAATTTCAAAATATGTTTCGAAATTTTACAGGAGAATGTCAGAGCAGCAGTTCATGGCCTGCAGCTTTGGAAGGGTTTGCTGATGCAACAGTGACCCAATGCACGCAAGTAAATCAACAATTGAGTCATTAAAATGTGAATAAAATTTAAAAGGGCTGAGCCTGAGCCCTGACTCTTTGACCTGCAGTGAGCTGTAAAATCACTCGTAGAGAAATTTGATGAACTCAAACGGCTTTGTTAGGAGGAATGGTTACTCCTCGTCATCGGTAAGGCTCATAAGTACCGCCATCCTGAAATGTATTTATTTTTATATGAATATTGGCCAATACATTCATATTTTGCACTCACTACAAATTGCTACCAGCACCTGCCTTAAAAATCCAGCATTGGTCAGGCTCTAGTTAGTACTAAACCTTGGCAAGCACAAGTCATTAATAAAAGCTGTAGTCTGGTGTGCATGAGTTCCCGCAGGCCTACAGAGGGAATAGCTGTTGAGAATAATAAACCAACCGCATAAAGGTGCTCTGATAGAAATAAAATGGGAAAAGCCTTCATTGAGGCACAGTTTTTATGTTAACACACACTTACACTTGAATCTATGTCGCTATGCTCCTTTTGATGAGATAAAAAAAAAGATATAGTCTTCATTTGAAACACAATCTGTGTAGCTGGGAAACTTCCTTTAGTTAGTTTTAATTTCGCAGAGATATGAAGATGGGAAGGCAGATAATGTGTAACAAAGGTTATTGAACTGCTCTTGATTAGGTGTTGTTCCAGGTACAAAACCAGACCCTACTGAGAAATTAATTACTGTTCAGCTTTTATTTTATCAGAGTGCAACGAAAAGATTTAAAAGATATAGAGAGAGCTGAAGAAAAAGACATAATTTCCTCCAGGCTGATACAATGTCTGTGTCATTTATATCGAGCATTCACTTTCAAACTAAACACACTGCTTCGAGACCATTTTGTCCATTTTTCAAGACTGTCATTTTATAGAAAATCAATACCCGTAACCTTCACTTGTAAATAAATAACAGATTTAGAGGCCTCATTGATGTTGACTACAGTTTGGCTTGCCTCCTAATTAAGACTAAAGAGAACCTAATAGCCTAAACAACAAACAGCGGTGGGCTTCGCCGGTGCAATTAAGCCCACATTTTTAATACCAAATTGATTAATTTCTTTAATCAAAGTCAGCTTTACCCTTGAAATGGAGTCACTTTTAATTATGCTGAAACACAAAACAGAAGCTGCTGATACTGCTCTGTGACAGCCTGTAAAAATTTCGCAGGCATAATAATGGGCAGGTGATATAATATAGGAGTCTGGTTTCAGATGATCTTTTGACAACAGTCTGTGTAGACCTGCATATTATCATGACAGGTGGAATTTTTCTCGAGCTTTTCCTCCAGTGTGCTCAGTTTTATTGACATGTTTACTTCTGTCAAACATGCCCCCTCCCCATCATTGATAGTTTATTCGACAGGCGGCAGGGGAGCTGGAAAAGTTCCAGATTTTCTTGGAAGTATTATTTTTAGAGTCCTGATTTTGGTCATCACGGCTGCTTTATTAAGCACGACTGTACGAGTCGATGATTAGAGACCCGTTTTCACGTCCACAGGGAATACCTTTGCGGGTGAGATATGAATTTGACTCGAAGTGGCAATTTGGAGTTTTGTCCCAGTTTTGCTCTGGTTTGTGCTCTATTATAGCTCACCTCACCTTCTTCTATTAGGCGGTAATTTAAATGCTCGGTTTGTGGCCCGTCATTTATCAAGCATGTTTTAACAAAGTGCTTTCACGCAGGAACTCTACACGGCCCAAACAAATTGCTCTTTCTGTCTACTCCTTGTTATCAACGAAGCTGTTGCCAGTAATTGCCGTAGGAATGTAATATTCCCCCTAAAGAGCAGCTCAAAATTGTGTCTTTTCCTTTCAGATTACTTTGGCTTTGATTTGATTATTCACAGCAAAAGCATTAAGCTAGCTCTGATTGAGGCTTTTCATACAGCCTTGAACCATGTTTTCCTGCTTCTGCGCTTTTAATGCAGCTTCATTCCTTGGCTCTAATGTAAATTGTGCTGCATGAAACGCACAGTCAGTGCAGTTGTGTTGCCTTATGTAGGTCAATTCTTCTCCGGCGTTCACTGCTTGGCCTTGTGATGAGTGATTTCAGTTTGTGAGGGAACTGCAGTTTTATTATTCATACTCCAACAGAGATTGGAGTTGCGGTGCATTAAAGCATGACGTTGTCATTTCCCCACTCGCAGAGGCGTTATTCCCTTTGCTCCAAATTGGAATTAAACCCAACATGTGATGCTGGCCCTAACTGTTTAGGAACAGCAACCCTCACCACACGGTTAAGCCTCACTCTCTGTGGATGGTGCAGTGTGTCATTTTATTGGTCAGTTATTGCCCCCCCCCAAATCAAATTGGTGTTTTAGTTATTTAGCTTAGCTTGCCAGTTAAGCATTCATGAGTTTTTCATGAGTCATTGTTTGATAACAGAAGTGGCTTTTCTCACTTCAGATTTAATGCACACTGGTTCTCTGCATTTTTAACTGCCTCCAAAATTGATCTGACTGCCAACAATTTTCTACAATGAAGTAGCTGAGCACATTAGGTGAGTACTGTGAAATTGACCTCAGAAAAGTAGCAGTGTATGTGAGTCACATTGTAAAGACAGCTATTCAGGGAATCCAGACTAAATGGATTCTATTTGGGACTCTTTCTGCAGCATGCGTATAACCTTAATGCCCTTACAAATATTGCCTCACAGTGGCTGCACTTTAACGGCTGCTGGATAATCAGCAATCCACATAGAATCGCAACTTTTCTTGGGTGTAGCTTCCCACTGTTTGTTGCTCTGAAGCAGCGTGAGGTCCCATATATCTTTCTGGTACTGTCTCTTCTGTTGATCTAATTGGATACCCTCTGTTGCCTACAATGAATCATTGCTGGACCCCTTCCCTCCCCTCAAGTACTTATTTTTATTGAATGCAGGGTTCCCCTGAATCACAAGTCTCAACTTTAAAACTTACATTTGTCCCTTGGCTCCAGGCAATGATCTTTTTTTCTTCTTCCCTTTTTTTTTTCTACAGCTGTGTCAGTATCACTTTTATTCCTGCAGGGGATTATAGGACTCCTTTTATGTCTTTTGCTTCCCCAGAGAAAGGCCAGGAGTTCAGGCCATTCTTCCCACTCTGCTAATTGTCTCCTAATTTGGCAAATGCATTTTAAGGTGGAATGAAGAGATCTGACCCCTCTTTGCGTACATACAAGGCGGTGACACAGCCGCATCTTCTCCATGTATTTTTATGAATACACACCCCTCTTCTATCCTTGACCTCTGCAGATGCAGGGGAAGCTTTGACGGAGCACAGACAGTTAAGTCTCGGCACATTTCAAACAGAACTGAGGCGATGGAGGCATTTTTGGCATGCACTCCATGATTTTTTTTTTTTCCCTGAGAGAAGTTTAAATCCAGCTAGTTCTTAGGCTCTCCAACGTGGCAGGCATCTCACTCAGCTGCTGATCCACACTGCAAACACCTCCAGGAAAGTGGCTCTAACTGAGCCGATCGAAGGCAAAGATTTTTTTAATTACTCGTCCGCTGCAGAATGGAAAGGCTCGGGTTTTGCCTGTGGGTATTCGTATCGACTTGGGTGTATGATGTTTTAATGAGCCCGGCGTGTGAATGATTTGTTGCTGTTGTATATGCTTGAAAACCTAATTTGTTTGTTTTTCTTGTTCATTTTCAGTGGATGGATTCTCAGTTGACTTGGAGGCAGATTTAAGACTTTCCAGACAGACCGAGGATGTCAAAGATCTCCAAAGCAGCCAAGGCTGTGAAGAAATTAGATACAGCCAATGTAATCCGGGCTATAGTGAGGTCAGGACAGGCTGCCCCTGGACCTCCTCTAGGCCCCATTCTGGGACAGGTAAAATTACTCCTGATTTCTCTTCTTGTTCCATCTGTTCGCTCTGTGTAATCACAAGTATTAACTTAATTGAAGGAGCAGCGCTTCATTTTATCAACCGACCTTCTGAACACAGCACTCATTAACCACGAAGCAACCCGATCCTTTCCTATTTTCACTTTGCCAATCACATAGTTGCCTCTCTCCCTCAGTCACCTCATCGTACATCCCCACCTCCACCTCCTTCTCCTCCCTATTCATATTCCCATTCTTATTCTAGTCGCACAGCTCTATTGTGCAGGTGGGTGCCACACACTGCCTCAGTCTGCAACTATTTTCTCACAGTTTCCAGGCCAAACACACCAACACCTCCGCTCACAGCAGCAGCTGTCCACATACATTAGCTTCACTCTTTACAAGCCAGCTGATGAAAAGGGATTGAACCTGCGAAGGTTTTGTCTTAAATTCTTGTGTACTTCTTTCTGCTTCAATTGCTCCACAGAGACAGCTGAGGTAGTCTTGTTTTTTATTGCTCAGGGATGCACCACTACAACTTTTTCCCCACTGATGCCAATTCCGACTAGAAAAATTTATGAATTGGCCAGTACAATAATAAAATAAGTCAGCAGTCCTCGAGCAATGAGCAATGATCAAAGTGAAGAGAGTGGATAAGAATAGCGGAGGCAGAATTTACTTGGCCTTTCACTGCTGATGCTCTGTTCATTAACCTCCTCTTTGTTTCTGATCACACAATTGCATGTGCGTTCAATTTTTCTTGTAAAGTTTAGATTTTATTTTATGCCATAAAATGTTCTATTGGCTGCAGCTTTAATAGCCATTGAGGAATTAAAGTTTAATTGTCCTTTGAGAGATAGAAAGAAAGCAACCCAAAGGCTCATTCTCCACATACAAATGGTCCAGTTAGGCTCTTTAATGGACAGTACTCATCAGCCGTGGATGCTGTTGCATACTTGGAAACCAGATCAATTCTCACAGCTAATTCATCTCTGTGACATAATGACGACACTCAGACAAGAGAATGGAAAAATGTACATAATTGCCAGAAAAGCGAGCGCCACATGATTTATAATATAACAGAATGTAGCTTTATAAGTGAAATCAATTGAAAATATCGTATTTCTCTTAGATGACATCATCAATAGCTGCACCATTACTGTAGCGCTTCTGTATTCTACTGTCACCAGTTGAACAGCTTTAACCACAACATAAAATCTGGTGGCTGCACACTGCTTCTAATAGCTTAAATACAGGTAATGAATTTACTTACCAGGGTTAGTAAAGAATAGCTTAGCTTAACCCGGTCTCTATGACAGACCTGGACTTATATTTGTGGTTTAAACCTCATAGATTTTGGATCATTTTAAACACTTTTCTCTATGACAAATATTTTCTCCTATTTAATAATAAAATAATCTAACTTGATCTCCAGGTCTTCCTCCCCTCACCCCAACCAGTCGTGGCAGATGGCTGCCCCACCCTGAGCCTGGTTCTGCTGGAGGTTTCTTCCTCTTAAAATGGGAGTTTTTCCCTCCCACTGTCGCCAAAGCACTTGATGGGGGGGGGGGGGGGGGA
>VURO01018401.1:50149-65506 GCA_015108175.1 Pelvicachromis taeniatus
ATTATGTTGTGGGGGGGGGGGGGGGGGTCATATGATTTTTGGGGTTTTCTTTGTAATATTGTAGGGTTTTTACCTTACAATATAAGGAACCTTAAGGCAACGGTTGTTGTGACTTGGTGCTATAGGAATAAAATTAAATTTAATTGAATTGAAAAAATTGTTTTGACACTAAAAAGCAGAAACTTTTGACATCCTGATTTCACACTGTGTTTCATTAAAATATACCATACTATTACACAGCTGAACACAGCTTGAATGCTAGATTTTTTAGATTGATGCAGTAGTGTTTTGATCACTGTATTTCATATAGATTTATGTACGCTCACTGCTCAGTTTATTGGGTGATATTTTGGTCCATGTCGACGTGATGAAGCACACAGTTGCTGCATTTGTTGGCTGGATGTGAATCTCCCGTTCACACCCCAAACGTGCTCTACTTGATTGAGATCTGATTTTGATATGGTCTGAGCTTTCTGTGTATCATGTTGGAAGCAGCCATCAGAGACATGTACACCCTGGATATAAAGGGATGGATATGGTCAGGAACAATACTGTACATTTAATCAATGCTCAGTTGGTATTAAATCACTACTAGCCTGAGCCATTGATACAAGCCAGGATGGATCCTTGCATTCATGCTGTTTATGTCAAATTCTGACACACAAATTGTAGCTCATCAGACTAGGCAATGGTTTTTCAAGCCTTGTATTGTTCAGTATTGGTGAGCCTCAGTTCTCTGTTCTTAGTTACAGGGTTGGCACCCTCTGTGGTTTTCTGGTGCTATAGCTCGTCTGCAGGTGCTGTGCATTCAGAGACGTTGTAACAAGTGGTTGTTTGAGTCACTGTTGCTTTTCTGTTACCTTGAAGCAGTCTGGCCATTCTCCTTTGACCTCAACAATGCATTTTCACCCACAATTGCTGTTCACTGAATATTTTCTCTTTTTCAAACCATTCTTTGTAAATGTTAGAGATGGTTTTGTGGGAAAGTTGCAGTAGATTAGCAGATCAACCTGGGTGGCACCAACAACCACGCCATGTACAAAGTACAGACTTTGATTTCCTACATGTTTCACTTTTTCTCCCTTACGTATGACACTTGACATCCCACCCCTTTACCCTTAATGACACATCAGTATATATGACTATAGTTGCGGCTTAATGACCATTAGAATGTGCTCTGTGCTTTTCCGAGGATAGCTCTTGTAAGCTGTGTAGGCAGAGATCACTCTCACTAACCTTTGACTCAAACTCAGTCATTTTGTTCTGGAAGCAGACCTGAAATATTGCACAAAAGCTTCCCACTTCAGAAAAGAGAAATAAACCTTACTCATAGCAGATGCTCTAGAGGAAAGGAGTTAAATGTATTGAGTTGCTGTCATGTAATTAGGTATTTGTACTAACAAGCTAGTGAGAATTTCCTTCCAAACATAATATCTGTATTGTTTCTATGCGGATGACATAGTTTTTGCTCCCCTACAGACTAGGGAGTTTTTCAGTTACTCGATTTTGGAAATCAAAAGGAGGGACCGTCTTAAATCCGCAATAACAGCTCAAACGATTTAGTGGAATAAAACTTGTTTCCGGCTTCAGGGTTTCTCGGCTGTACAGAGAAACCCAGCATTGTTAAAGTCATTGCTTCTGGCCTTGATTTAGTTTTGCTGCTCTTATAGTGGTGTTTACAGTCCCATAATTGATTTAAAAAAACAGTTCTGCACACTGCCTCCTCAGCACCAAACAGAAACAGCTGGCACAGTTTGCTCGTGAACTTTTTAAAGCATGTACAACCGAATGGCCAGAAGGAATATTGGATTTTTAAAAACTCCAACTCCAAATGCTATTTATATCCTTATCTGTGGGTTGTGTAAATAAGCAACTGTTTGCTTAAAAGTTTAGATATGTAAACTTGAGAGCTGATGATCGTCACGTTAAGATGTTAATGCAGATTTAAGAAAATATGCTTTATTTTTGTAGTACAGCAATGATGATTCCTTCTGTATAAAAACAAACAATCATATTCTTTCTGTCCAAAAAATAAAGTGAGTGGTGGATCTATGCTTTCATCTGAGAGCACTTTCAGCTGCTCCCTCATTGTGCAAGTGGTTGGCACAGTGGCTGGATCCATATATTTGACTTGACACAGATTTTGCACCAGATGCCTTTCCTGACACAAGCCTTCCATTTCTGTGCATTTGGGACTGGCACAAGTCACAAACATTGATCTGGCACAAGGAGTGCTCGGGCTTCTGACCCCCTGAGGAAGGGTTTGTGTCTCCTTGAACCGGAGTGCTTTCGCATGTAAGGCACACATGTTAACCACTGCACCCTGGAGCCACATGATCTCTGCTTTCATCTACCGTCGTTTATCGTCTGCTCAGAAATATAGAAGCCAAAATTTAACCGCTACCATGTGTAGAGACTGGGAAAATCCAGTTCTATCCTCTCTTTGCTGTTTACCAGTTAGATGTATAATTGATTTAAAGATTTTTACCGATCATATTTAAGGCTTCCTTCCCCTTCAGCTACGCTGGAGACCCTGAGTTCCCCTGAGCCAAAGCTGAGAATTAAGAAACTCGCTCTGGCTGTCACTCAACTCTTAAAGGTCATTGAGATTTTACATCTGGCACATATGGAGCAATTTGGGAGCTTCAAAGGTTAATTGAAAATGAACCTTTACAGCTTTCTGGCTAATTTTCTATAACATGAGACATTCTAAATTTGAAACATTTGATTTGAAACCCTTTTTGTTAAATAATAGATCAGTGTTTGTGACTGACAGTTGACATATTTTTACTGGCAGCTAAACATCAACCGTCAGACATGCATAAAGACTCAAACAATAGCAATCACGTATTTATGAGCAATCCTCCTCATCCCTAATATCTTCATGTCAGAGTAACGTGAGTGTTGATGTGGGAAAATGGCATTTTTTAAAATATATATATTTAAACTTTTCTTCTCCCTGAAAGCACCGTTTCCTTTCCCAAAGATGTTATGGTTCAAATTTGATACCTTTAGAGATGCTTGGATTTTTGACACCTCACACTGACGCCGAAACTAAGAATAGTGGTTTCTTCACCAAGTATGCGGTTTCGTCTTCTCTGCCTGTCTTTGTTTTGTATGGCCTGTTTCACCTTTGAACACTTGTTCCTCGCTGTGTCTTGTCAGAATATTCTGTTTGAGCACGAACTGTGTTAAATAATGCATACAAGACTCCACTGAGTCTATTTTATGTGATTAGTTGGAGATTTTCTTACTTTCTTACACCACACTTGGTTTTTATTTTTAAAGCCTTCTTTTTAACATCCACATTTAAAGGTTTTGATTTCATGATTGCAGTATAAACACTCAGTAGCTGCAACATGAAGACAAATGTAGCTCTATTTAGAAATGAAGGTAATATATCTGTATATTATATACTGAATCAATACCTTAATCTTATACAACGCACAGAGTGTCGACAGATAGTAACGACTTTCACATCAGCCTGGAGCTCACTGTATCCTGTTTATAACTCAACTGTTATAAAAAATGCAATGCCTACATTTTTTATTAATTAATACATTTATTTTAAGGCTGCAAAGTATGGTAACTTTGTAACAAAATGGATGTAGCTTTTGTTGTGCAGTTTCTAGGGATAGTACTTTGTTGCTGGGACAGCAGGTGGGTACTGGACTGGAATCCAGTTCTGGGGTCTTTCTGTGTGGGAATGGAATTTTCTTCCCATACTTGCCTGAGCTATCACTGGGTACCCCAGCTTCCTGCCACCATTTAAAGACATGCATGTTAGATTTACTGGTGTTTTATAAATTGATTGTAGGTGTAAGTGGTTGTCTGCTGGACTGATAGACTCTGCCTCTCGTTACATGAGAGCTGTGTTACCCTCCAGCCCCTCATGACCCTGAGTTGGACACGTGGAAGAAAATGATATGGATGAATATAATGTAAATTGATGCCATCAACAGGTTTTTGGATTGCCAATTTGAAGCCTTGTATGATGCATTTTTGCTATCCTGGTATATTTGAAGCTGGTCCATATTTAGACTGACAGCAGTTGACCCGGGAAATTTAAGCCAATGATAGAAAACCACTTTACTTGGCCAACAAGGGTTGTCTGTAATTCTGTATGAAATTAAATGGGGTGCTAATTTTGGCTACTAAATCAGGCCTAAAACAAAAGCTACTTACCTGAACAACGAACATTACAGTCCTCGAGTCTCACTCACCTGTCATTGAAAAATAGTCACACCCCTAAATCTAGAATAAGAAATCGAGACTCATCTGACCAGGTAACTTTTTTCCAATCACTTGTCCAGTTTTGGTGAGTCTCTGTGAATTGTAGCCTTAGTTTCCTGTTCTTAGCTGAAGGGTGTGTTCTTCTGCTGCTGTAGCCCGTTTGCTTCAAGGTTCAATGTTCTGTGCATTTGATGCTCTTCTGCACACTTTGGTTGTAACTCGGGGTTACTTGGGGGCCTTCCTATAAGCTGCAAGCAGTCTAGCCATACTCCTCTGACCTGTGACACTGAGAAATGTTCAGTGGATATTTTCTCTTTTTCAGACCTCTTTATAAACCCTAGAGATAGCTGTGTGGGAAAATCCCAGTAGATCGGCAGTTTTTGAAATACTCAGACCAACCTTTTTGGCGTTAACAGCCATGCCGTGTTCAAAATCACTTTAGTGAGCTCTCTTCCCCATTCTGACGCTAAGTTTGAACTTTGTCTTCACCATGTTTACGCGCCCTAAATGCTGCCATGTGACGGACTAAATCCTTGTTTTAAGAAATAGTTTCACAGGTGTACCTAGTAAAGTGTGCGGTTTAAATACATTTGCGGAATATTTAAATAAGAGAATTTCATTCCCATTAACCCCTGAATATTTGTCATGAATAGAAAAATTGACTCTATAGACCAAAGATTTTAATCCCTGTGGGGTTTTACGTGTTTTTGGAAGCACACTCAAGTGGCCCTTTGAGAAGCTGGGATTCATTCATTACTACATGGGTGGTATTTGATACTAATTTGCAATTTTGATTAAGCACAAATAAAAAAGGCCATAGACTGATGATGAAGACACGGCGACGGCTATATTTCAGAATTCTTCCAAGTCACTTTTATCCAAACAGCCCTGGGTTATCGATTTTTGCCTTTCATTTTTACAGCGCTTACTGAACAAATCTGGGAGTGTTTTTCAGGTATAAATTTTAAAAACAGATAGTGTAGGGCTTAAGGGATTAAACTACATTGCTGTCAGGACCTCTATAATAAAAGGGAGGTTGTTATTTCCATCTGCAGTCATTTGTGTTTGGCTCTGTTCCCCAAGTTTTCATAAACATGGAGAAAGTCAGACAAGGGGAGAGCAGCAACAGTAAGACCCGAGCAGATAACAAAGCTCATACTGACAACAGCTATGACATCAGCACGGTCAAACACACATGAGGGTGGAACTAGGAAGGAGGTGGGTTGCAAAGCAGCTTGCAGAGGCTCTGGATAGACAAAAGAAACTTAAATAGTGTACCATATATAAATGTTACCAATTGGCTGAACTTTTTATAGAACTTCCAGAACATGATTAAATTTAGTAATAACCAAGTAAATTTACTTACTGTAGTGCTACATCGAGGCATACTGAAGAGTTGTACTTTTGACAAATTCCATTTTATTTCCACTCTTCTTCATTTCAAAGTTATAACACTTTTTACTCCGCTGCTTTTTTGACAGCTTTACTTTCTTTGTAGATTTAATAAAGGACGTGAAAGGATGAGGAGCTCAAAGTAGAGCCGCTGCCTCTCCAAAAGGAAAAGCATCAGCTTACATGGTTTAAATGTCTGTCTAGGAGGCCTCCTGGACACTGCTTAGATTAGGTATTTCAGGCCAACAGGAAGAGGACCCCAGCAAGACCTGACACTCGCTGAAAAAATTGTCCCTCGGCTCGCTTGGGAATGCCCCAGTGTCTCCTCTGTAGACCTAGACCTAGAGGCAAAGGCTGAGGAGGGTGGTCTGCTTAGAAGAAGGATAACAAATGCAGTCAGGAAATTAATCATAATACATTACTTGGTTTAGTGTGACTAGCAAATTATAAAGTAGCAAATGATCCCCGTTTGTAACAGCTGCACCACAGATGAATGATTACACACAGATGCAACAATAAGCATAATCTAATTCGGTGTTATTGTGAAACAGACTGCCCTGCATAAATTACACTTAAGTTGATTTTGATGCTTAATTGATGCTTATACTCATGATACAGTCATATTTACTTTATCAGGGAGACACTGGCATTATTTTTTTTTCTTAACATTTTCCTCCCACACTGTTTAGAGTGCAGTATAATACAGAACTGCAGCAAATCTTCAAATTTGAAAAAGTGAAATTATCAGCAAATTGGCACTAATTGATTTGACGTGACGATTCTTTTAGTTCTCAAAGTGGTTACTATGTAACTTTAGTATGTAACTTTAAGTGACTGATCAGCTTGACCCTTGTACTTTTTTTTTCTCTTTTTTTTGACTTTATGTAATTTTGGCATTACGTAAGTGTCACCTTAACGTCTGAGACCTGTATTAGTATGCGTTTGTCTCCACTATTGCATTGCATATCATAAGAGTCTCAGATTCTTTTGCATCATTTCTTTCTGTTAGAGTATACTTTGAAGTTCGCTCCAAAAGCAGCATTGCTGATGGTGTGCGTGCTCTGATGAATGATTTAGACATCTGTCTGTTAAATGTGTCTTTTTTTTTTTTTTTGTGCCAGAAGAGGTGGGTGTGAGCTCGTAGGCATACTGTAGCTGTCGCCACGTCAGGGGTAATGAGGTGAGATAGGTTGCAACGAAGTGCTCAACCAAGCAAAACAAAGCCATATGTTTGTGTAAAGGTGCCTCCTTCTGGACTGTTTGAGATGTCATTGTTGTCGGAGCAGTGTGTTGTGTGTATTTGTCTCTGTCTGTTCTCTTGTTCCATCAAGCGCACTGTGTGTGTGTGTAGCAAACGCTAAATAAATGGCAGTCAGCAGCCACTCTGCTTCAGGCAGTAGCCCCGTTCCTTTAATCTTAGCCAGCCTCTCCCCCTCAGCTTTTTTTTTCTCCTTGTCTCTGACTAACCACTCTTGACAGGGGAAGTGCAGAGAGGTAGGCTGCCTGTCGGCTGCAGGGCAAATTTAAACAAACGAGAAAAATAAAAGAAGGAATACAAGACAAAAAAAGGAAAAGTGACAGCTCTGGTACATGAGAATAATTACAGGCTAGAGTGAAATTAGCACAGGCGAGAGGAA
This sequence comes from Pelvicachromis taeniatus, assembly GCA_015108175.1. NCBI lineage: Eukaryota > Metazoa > Chordata > Actinopteri > Cichliformes > Cichlidae > Pelvicachromis > Pelvicachromis taeniatus. Next base: position 57,412 of record VURO01018401.1, read on the forward strand.
GGGAAGAATAAGGAGCACCGGAAAGAGTGGCAAAAGAAGAATGGAAATAGGTGCGCAGCTCGAGCACTTTTCTTCCGGTTATGGGAGTTGGTGGGATCTGAGGGAAAATGCTGAGCATTGTATTCAGAGTCTAACAGGTGTAACAAATTCTAGGAGGTAGTCATTTGCAGAGGCAGCTGCCTATGTAGCTGCTGCTTTTAGTATAATAGAAATATGAAGAGGTGCCCAACAGGGACTGCATCCAGAATGCATGTGTTTGAAATGTAGAGTGGGCAAAGTAGAGGGAGATGAAAGAAAGAGGGTAGGCGAGAGTTGGATGCTGTCTACTACACTCGATATCCCTCTGTGGTTTTTCCTTAAAAGTGTCTCTGAACTGGAGAAAAATTCCCCACAGAAACTTTAAATGAATTTCTTTCTGTGGTGATGCATGTACATTAGTCTTAATACATCCCGTAAATACAGCCTGTAAATCAAGCATAAAGCAGCGAGAATGAGCACTTGCATTTTGACAAATAGCCTCAATTTCAATTAATAGGACCATTAAAGCTCAGAGGACAGGCTGATGGGTGCATTCATAGCCGCTGTGAGCAAAAAGCCAGTTCCCTCTGAAAAACATCACACGCACTTACTACAACTCTTGACATGCGCACCCCATCAAATCAAGACTTCTCCCTCTCTCAGCATTAACGGCAGACAACACAACAGCACACTCAAGGATTACCGCGAGAGGATCCGAGCTGATGGGGCCGCTGGCATAATTGTGATAAATGACGGCCTTTCGTCAGTGTGCCGCTCCATGGAGCAAAGAGCGTGCTGTTCTGCCGAGAACATTTCGGGTGGCATCCATTCGCTTAACCAGTTCAGCATGAGGAAAACATAAAAACATGCAATTTCCTGTGACTGCACAATGAGAGCTGATAGACTTTAATATAGTGGCGGTTTTGCGAGGAGGAGGTGATTATTTGCCTCTGAGGTCTCTTGGACTTGAATAATTTGGACTGACTCCTTCTGTTTGTGTGTGTGTGTGATTTTTCTGCCAATAATGCCTCTTTATAATGGCCAATGAACTGTCAACACTAGGCAACTATGAAATACTTTATTAGTTTTGCAGTCTGTCCTGGAGGTGTAGCTGAAAACAGCTGTAGAATAACTTCACAGTATACACATGGCATATGTCCAAGTTCCACATGGTACACATAATGTGTACGACAACCCAGAGGCTCGTTGCACCATGAGGAAACAAGGCACTTGACTGGTACTGTACATCTCTTTATGCCTGCCGCTCTGACCCACACTCCCACGTTTGCCTGACATCTTGATAAGTTTGTGAATGAATGGATTCACCCATTTTTAAAATGGAATTAAAAAGTTCACTCTTTTTCTTCTTTTTTTTTTTTAATCTAAAATGAAAAAAGACGTTTGACGGTTGGATACGTGGCTGGAATGAATGACACTTTGGGACAAGAAGACATCACAAAAAAACATGAGTTTTAAATGCATTTTGAAGGGATTACTTACATTGGTATTCAATCTTGGTAAACAATTAGGTAAAAAAAAGAGCTGGACTGTACACAAAGATGACGCAAAATGCTCGTTGCCCACCTTTATGCCCAGCCAGTGAAAGATTGCATTAATGCGAGCAGTGTCTTTTGTACCTGGAGACTTGACTTACGCACATTTTCTTGTTGTTTGTTCAAATTGCTGCTGGATGATTTAAACGGGAAACGTTGACACATTTGTATATTTGCCAGTTGTTGAAGTGAAGTCTAGCTAACTGATGTGCATTTAAGTTAGATAAAACATGCCATAAAAATTGTTAACAAAGTTTAGAGATGTTTCTGCGGTGATGCCCATGAGTCTGCAGGTTTTCACTCCAACTAAATGACAAAGTGACTGATTCCTCTCATTAACATTTTCTTCCAGACAAGAAAAACTAGTACATAATATCAATGAGTGTTCGGAGAGAACAACCTTGGTGCAGGGGACCCTCCAGAATATATCTGGGAAGTCATGAGAAAATTAAATCTATTATAGAATACAAGAGAGGGGGGGGGGAAAATCTGAGCTCCTCATCCTATTACAATATTGTGAAAAACGGTATAATTTTACCTCTTCGGGCATGTTAAAAAGAAAATCTTGAAGTAGAATCACCTGCAATCGTGATTAGACTTTGATTTAAAGGGTCATCGGGTTAGACTGTGCATTAACATACTCAAGCACAGTGAAGAGTTCTTAGTGGCTTTTGAATGTTGGCTCTGTGGTATTGAAGGAAAAAAATGAATCACCACTCCTGTGTATTAAAGTTTTCTCTGTAAAAGTACCCTGTGAAGTGAAGTGAGAAAATGTACACTGAAAGGTCAGAAGCTGTGTTTTGGCATCTAATGGTCTTTTGGTAGAAGAGAGTTGAGTCTGAATTTCTTTCTTTCTTTCTTTTTTCTTTCCTTTTTTTTTTCCCCCCCTGAAACCTCAGGAGTCCGTGCAACAAACCCCTAAACAGATGCAATAAATCAGTGGTATCAGATATTTATCAAGAAAGCAGAATTCTTTAAAAAAGATCTGAAAACACACATGATGACAGTTGAATCAAGATTAAACCACGATGAACAATAGCAGACTTCAGCACACATTTCTGAAATAGTCTTTACAATCTGACAGATGTGTTCACAGTGTTGACTTTTAAAAATACACATCCACAAACCACAGTACTGCTTTTTGAGTTATTCTGAGCACAACAAAATGTGCACAAAGCCAAGCTTGCCAAATGCATTACCACAGTTCTGCATTATAACCTCCGCTGTTGTACTGAAATTCAGTACAGTTATCTGTTTGGATGTGATACCGGCTTGGCTACTCCGAATTTTCACTGCGGTTGTTTGTGCACGCCTGTGTGCATACGTGCATGTTAAGAGTGATTCTCTAAAGTTCATGGGAGATGAAAGAGGGTCCTAAAGGCGTCGCCGTGGGCTCCAGGCTGACGTGGGAGAGCGAGTGGCTTTGAGAATGAGACAGTGTGTGATAATTAGAGGGAGGAGCTTTCCCCTGGGCCTGGCCCTCTCCCTGCTCTGTACCCGGGTTTGGCAAGGTTGAGTCTCCCGGTTCTGCTCCAGCCACACTCCCACCTCCTGCAGCACTGCGCTCCTGTTTATGTCTCTCCCAGGCTGAGTTCAGCTTCACAGCCAGAGCCAGCAGGTTCTTCCCCAGAAACACAGTGGACACACGGGGGTCCCTATACCACAGCATCCCTGCACCCCTCAGGGCTAGGGTGAAAATATTGATAGTGACCAAGCTAAGCCAAGGGTACAAAGCCTCCTTGCGGGGTCCTCTCTGTCCTGGCAGACCAGTGGCTCCCAGCTCTGTGAGTGCCACACATGGCAGCAGCAGCAGGAGGGCATAGCAGTAAAAGAAAACCAGACCCTCAGCCCAAATGGGCAGCCTCTGCTCTACAATCCCTCCAGTACCGGCTGCAGAACCTCCTTGGGCTTCCCACAGCCCCGCCTGCAGGTCCAACACATCCAGCAAGTCAACCACCACCCACAGGAGCCGGCCCCGCACCTCCTGCTTCCTCCGCTGCGGGGTCATGTGGTCAGCTCCCGTCAGGATGAGAAACAGGGAGGGTAGACAGATGGACAGCAGCAGCGTCAGGGTCTTTCTGGCCAGAGGATCAGGTGGCCGACGCTCCTGCCTGTAGTTGTGGCAGACGAAGAAGAGCTTGAGCTGGAGCAGGGACAGGAACAGGAACCAGAGGGCGTTGGCAAATCCACGCCGTGGCGACCGCGCCTCAGACACCACGCCAGCTGAGACGAAGCGCAGCGCGAGCAGGAAGCCCAAATCGCCCAGCAACACTGCCACATATTGCCACACGCTAGGTCCTGAAAGACCCCGAGCTCCCAGCATGCTCTGCTCCAGCAAGTAGAGGTCCACCACTGCCATCGTGCTCACCGTGACCAGGGTTGATACGCACACCTGGGGCGTAGGCACCATGCCTGAAAGAGAAATACACAGATGCACTGTGGGAAATCTGTTGCATCGACAAAATTCAGAGTCTGCTCACATCGATGTGCTTGGTGCCATCTGTCCCCAGTAAAGCCGACAAATCTGCAGGATAAGAACATGCTTGCTTTTTTTTTTTTTTCTCCTGAAAACAAACATGTAAAATAATTTAATGCTGGTTGCTATGGTTAAAGACAATAGCTGCAGAGTAAGCAGTGAAAACCCTTCATCTTCGGCCAGAGCTACAATCCACCCTGGCTGCTCAAGCTGGGAAGCCTATTAAATTGTTTTTTTTTCCCCCTCTGCAGCTCTTTGAATTAAATAGTCTTCATTTTCCATAAAGGTCCTAACATTGCTGCTGTTTCGGAGATCAGAGATTTTTTTTCCCCCCAAGTTCTCAGCTGTTACTTTTTTCTGTTTATTGTTTCTGATCCTTTTTTTTCTACTCGGCTTATTCATTATTAATTAATTGCATTCAGGCGCAGCTAGGTGCCCTGTCAAAGCCTTTTCTTTGTCTCTACAGCGTGCCGTGTTTATTCTCATACTGTGCTGCAGCCTTTAATCATCCCAAATTCCCCTATCATTTCGGATGAATATTGATATTTTTGCTATTTGTTCAGAGATGCGATCGTCTCGTGTCATTGTGTACACACTGTGCATTCGTGTGAGTGCGAGCTGGCAATGCTAATTTGGCTGAAAATGAGGTTTCACGTTATTTTGTCACAGCTCCTATCTCAGCCACAGACAGTATAAACCTCAGTATTGATTTCAGCATGAGAAATAATCACTGACTTTACAGTGCAGTCGAACCAATGTCTCTTTATCGTATTTAGCTGAAAAGCACAGCGCACACCACTGGACTGTCTGTTATCTGCCCAGCACCACTCCTGGGTGTCAACCCATCAACTGGATCGATGGCATTATAATATAAAATCATTACCAGCTCAGATGTGTCCTAACAGCAACAGTTGAGCGTGATCGAGCGAGAGATTGTCAGCATGATCGTGGCCCGTGAGAAAAGTCTGTCCGTGTAAAATGTGTATTGATATCTTGCCGATGGAAGACACATCACTTCCCCCACTGTAAGACTAACAGGAGCTCTGCCATCTCCTCGGTGCTGTCTGAATCATTGAAGAGGGCTGAAGAACTCCACTGGGTAAAAAAAGGGTTTTGAGATAGAGAGAGAGAGAGAGTGTGTGTGTGTGTGTGTGTGGGGGGGGAGAGGAGAATAAGACTGCAAGTGAAAGATTAATAGGCCTTTTGGCTGTCTACATGCCTAATAAAGTGTTACTGCATGATGGTAATAGTTCATAAATAAGCTCAGGGGGAGAGGGGGAGAAAGTGATGAAGAAGGAAAAGAGTCAAATGCAGATAGAAAGTGACTTCCACCCACTTATATGAACGCGTGCGTTTCACGAGCCTGCTCGGTCTGGATGAATCCAGATGCATTCATCACGGCGACTATTGAAGAATCACAGACATTAAAGGTTTGTTCTGAATCAGATGAATCAAAGAGATGAGGAAAGGAACGATCTCGACTGATTAATCTCCCCGGAGGCATGGTGGGAGGACAGGCGTGGATCATGCCAGCAATGTCTGATTGTCTGTGAAGCCTTTTGTCTCACCGCACACGGAAACTTGATTATCATTTCCACAAAATTGAATAAATTTCACCAAGCCGCAGATTGAGAGGATATTGGAATTTAAATTTGTTTCTTGGGGGACAACCTCAGCCTGCAGGAGAGGAGGAGGAGGAGGAGGAGGAGGAGGGGGGGTTGAAGAAGTTCACATCCACAGTTGCAGCCGGCTTTCACGAGGTCGTGGCTCTCGCGTTATTCCACAGGCACCTTAAATTTTTACCCTGCAAATCTATCCGTCAGCCGGCGTTTATGTTTTGACTCCCTGTCAACACTGTGTAATTTATTCTGCTCTGAGTGAGAGACCGGGATGACAGCCCGCGTGTCCACTCAGCTCATCAATAATGACCAAATTCATCATTCTGCTGTCTGGGAAGTGACACTGCTGTTGACAAGGTGAGGCAGCCTATTCCACTGTAAGCATGAGTAATGGCACATAATAGTGTGCAGCTTAAATATTTGTGTATTAGCATTAAAAATCCTTTTTTTTTTTTTCCCCCCCAGAGGTGTATCCACCTCTTGTCTTCCTCACATAAGGCATGAGTGCACACCCCGTACACTATTGAATAGGTAATCATCCAAAAAGCACTTCAATCCTTTCCAGCACACACACGCACACACTGACGGAAATAAAGCAAAGGGGGTGGGGTTGCCACTTGCATTTGTTTCCTATTAATTCTGGGTGATTCCCGGTTGAACACAAATGCATGTAGAGCAAAGATTAATTTGTCTGCACCTACAGATCATCTCCATAAAACACCCACCGAGGAGCTGCAATTTTCCTCACAGACAAAAATCCTTCACAACTTATCACAGGTGGCACAGGAGCACCAAGGGCATCGGGACAGCTTCTGAGCCATTATGTGCAAACTCATTAATTAATAGAGTCAGGGGTGAGCAGCCTCCGATAATGCTGAATAAATCCTCTCCCCAGACATTAAAACATCTGTTGATTTATCAGGTAACAACCCCAGAGTTTCCCGACGGTCTCCCTGTTGTATTTTTTACACAGTTATCACGTTTTTCTTGTCTTTCGGGTTGAAATGTGGTTATTTGTAAGCTGCCCAGCACGCAGTGCTGCCTTGAGACGTCCTGCATCCTTTAACGATCTCTATTAAAGCGCTTCTCTGCAACACCTGTTTCATAACCGCCCCGTTAACAGCAGGTAATGTGGCTTTATCCGATGATGCCTGTTAGTAAAGTAAAGCAAAGCGTTTAGTTACCCAAACCATTCGTCTTGCACTTGGGCTCGATCTTCCTGGCTTGATTTACAGCAAGTAATGAGGGGTTTGGGTTTTTTGTTTGTTTGTTTGTTTTTTTCCCCTCTTTCCTCCGCCAAGTAGAAGCGCTGTCGGTGACCAGTAAAGTCTCTTTTTTTTTTTTATTGTCGCTGATGAGCCGGGCTCGGCGATAAAAGTCTTATTCTCTCAGCACGGGTGTTTGTATACAGTCAGGCGTCAGGAGGGAGGCTCATGGAGAGGCTGTAAGAGGGCAAAGTCACCGCTACTGCCACACCAAGCAGGCTCGAGTTTGAAGGAGAAGGGGAAAAAAGGAAAAGAAAACAAAACGACTCGTACTTATCAAGATTTCCTCCTCCGTGCAGATCTGGCATGGCAAATCTCTCCTTCTCCGGGCTGCATCCGCGGCTGTAGCAGAGGCTCGATCTGGATCTGGGTCTGTCGCCTCCCGCAGTGTCGGAGTCTGCTGCTGTCGATTTATCTTTTGAAATAGCAGCGGGGGCAGAGAGCTGCTGCTGGCTGCTGCTGCTCGGTCGGGCTCGGGCTGTGCGGAGCAGCCGGGAAGTCGGTCAGAAGTGGAGCGGCATCAGCGGCGAGGCGATCCGGCCGATCCTCCCGCGAAGATGGCTCGTGTGAAAAGAGGCAGAGCGGTGCAACAGCGAGGGGAGGACGAGGAGCAACTCACTCACGCTGTGTCCGAGTTTGGTTGTGGTGGTAATTTGTAAGCAGGCTACGTGCTCCAGCACAGACCTCCCACCCTCCCCCGGTTTCCCTTCCTTCCCTCCACCATCAGCTGTGGAAGTTTATCTGGAAGAAGATGCAATGAATATTTTAGAGCACTCTGTCACACCACAGTCTCTGCTTATGGTAATAATGATGATGATGCCACTTGGAGAAGATTAGTTGCATTGTTTGCGAGCAGGCTGATTCCTTATTTACCCTTCTTTGCCTGAAATAAGAGCGGAGGAAGTGGAGCGAGAGATGCTTATAGCCTGTAGACGCATTTAGAGCTCAGAAGGCAGATGTTACAAGTTTAATTAGGCCTCCTTCTGTCTGCTTACTGTCTTAGTCACACAAGGAAATCATTCCTCTGTTGTAGATTAACTCATTACAGTTGGCTTAAAGAGAAGGATTGGGAATTTTCTGGGACGGCTCTGCTCAAAAATGAATCGCTTGGAAACTGTTTTTTTTTTTTTTTTTTTTAAAAAAAAAAAAAAAGGGTTGGGGTTT
>VURO01018401.1:69350-85676 GCA_015108175.1 Pelvicachromis taeniatus
CTTTTTCTCTCTCCCTCTTTTTTTTTTTTCTTCCTCCTCCTCCCCTCCTCTTCTCCTTTTCTTTTCTTTTGTCTCATTTCTTTTTTCCTTTTTTTTTTTTTTTCTTGTTCTCTCAGATGCAGAAACACCTGCGACCACACACGGTGCACACTTCCTCACCGTCAGCAATCCCCGGCAGCTTAATCTGCACACACACCCACTCTTCAACTGATAGTCTCGTCAGATTAAAATGAGGCTCAAATATTCATGCATAAACATGCATGCACACTCACCCATATTTATGAGGACCTCCTACGGCCTTTGCTTTACTTTTGTCCTATTGTTCGCTTCTGACAAACAAAACCCCCTCTCTGTGCTCAAATATTGACCATGATAGTCGGCCACATTCTGACAACTTTAATGCACCTCAGCTGTCTCTCTTTCTCTTTCCCATTCCCATTGCTTCTCTTTTCTCCTGCACACACACATACACACACTATACTGCCACACCAGTGCTACATCTTGTTAAAAAGAGTTAGTGAAGCTGAAAGGCCAATCACATTAACACAGAGGGAGTGTCAAAAAAGACCACAGAGAATATGGTGGAAGGGTCAAATCAAACGGACACTTCTCAGATTTTAATTGCAAATGCCTAATTGCTCACATAATTATGAGTAATCGGACTCGGCCGCGCTGATCTCGAATGCATCATATAGCAATTACTCAACACTGTCGCTGCTGGGTTTAAAAGAAAGAAATATCTTCGTAGATTAGCGTTTAATCCCGGTGCCCAGGATCGGAGAAAGCTTTGAAGATGTGCGGCTCAATGTCCTCGTCCACAGCCACCGCGTAAGGCCCCGCCTTGGGTGACGGGCTGCGGCCATTTTATACTGGAGAGCTCTAATCAGTCATGGTGGAGGAGCGAGGATTTATCCAGTAGCTCGGATTCGAGGATGATTAGATGCTCAGATGCGGTGAGAGAGGTTAGCGATTTGGCCAGGGCATGAATGTTGCTGTTCCAGCTCTCCCTCACTGATAAATGTCATGGGGAGTTGGAGGAGCCAAGCTTGAACCTTGTTTTCATGGCACGCCAGGCCGATGCTACATTTTAAAGACTGGGATTTCAATTATCAACGCGATTCAATCGTGGTTATTACTGCAGTTGGACTATTAAGTAGCCTGAGGGCAAAATAAAACTTCATCTTCAGAGGCTGAGGTACCTGGACTTCTGTCGAAGAGCTTAATTAAAATATGATTACCTGTCTCTGGTGCATACTAAACTGTGTATGGAGCTCAAGGCAAACTGCCTGCTGTCCCAAGAGGATCATATCTAGTGTTGCCAGGCCCTTATTTGCCTTGTTTTCCACCTTTTAGGATGATTCTTTTCCTGTTTGTACGAGGCCCTTTTAGCAGCTAAGAGCAGTCTGGTCAGGAAAGGTCACGTGAAGTCTTTGCCTCTGTCTATCTTTAGCGCGGTCCCGTCTCTGTCTGCATAATTTCTCACTGTCTGTGCTTAAGCACATTTTAGAAGCATCAGGCATTATCTCTTGCCGGTCAGGGAGCCCATTTCATGGCTTTGTGTGGCATGAAAGGGCCGTTGGAGTCGGTGGGAGAGATCATTATCTGACATGAGCTTACAGAAGGGAAGGAACAGGAGCTGAATGTGTGAGGCAGAGCCCGAGGGTTTGCTTTGACTTCTACCCAGCATCGCAGCCTTTATATTAATCCATATTTAATTAGACTTTCCTTTAGTGCTTGTTTACTCTTGCTATGTTGTTGTATGGGAGGCGGAGGGAGGGAAGGGCAAGGATAGAAGGTACTGAGGTTGACATGGGATTACTATTAATAAATACAAGGGGAGGGAAGGTAGAGCCTAGTGAGGGCTCCAGAGACGAAGCTGTGTTTCTTTTCATTAGTAGGATATTGTAATTCAGATAGAACCCATCAGCTCAAACAACGACCTGCTGCAGCTCGTATGATGTGCTGAAATTTCAATCAGTTTGTTGTTATTGTGTTAGCAGATGCAAAGAAACGCCAGTGAGTAATGCGTCGCATTTTAGACGCCGATGAAGCGATGTGGTTGTGTAGATCGAGCGACTGATTAGCATTCATCAGGTGCTTTTGAAGCCGTTAGAGGAGATGATGTTCAGAGAACTTTCTGCTCCGTTAACTTCAAATAAATGTCTTTCCCAACCTGTCGTTGGAGAATGTCTCGGGATGACTGACTTTTCATCAGATCCACTATTAGAGCTGCTCAGTGTGCTCTGTCATGGAGCAGTAGAAGCTCGCGAGTCCATTAAACTGTGTATTTAAAAAAATAAACATTTTTCCTTCTCTCCTTTCTAAAATGAACATTTCAATCAGTGTGTTGCCTTTGGGAAGGATGGCGGGTGAAGGTCAGTTTGAATTTCAGCAGTAATAATTAGATTCTTTATTAGTCTTTGCCACTGAATTCATCTCCAAAAAGGAACGCTGCAAAGGAGCAGCATTGGCCGGGTGTTGACTTAATGTCACCCATCCATTTTGCTTTCGCTCTGGTTGGCCTCGCAGGAGCTAGAAAATGGGAGCTCATTCATCACTGGGTTTCTCTGGCTCTGGGCCCCAACATGCATTCAGTCATAGCTCGAGTGACAAACACACACACACACATAAACACTTTGTCTGAAACAACAAAGGGGCTGTGTGCACACATGCACGCACACAGATGCATCTCAGTGTGACGTGTAAAAAATGTCTCCAGCAAAATATCAACACACACTCACCCACCGTGTGTGTGTGTGTGTGTGTGTGTGTGTGTGTGTGTGTGTGTGTGTGTGTGTGTGTGTGTGTGTGTGTGTGTACACAGTGTCACATGGGTGCTCTCTGAGCTGCTCACGTCTGAATACAGTCAAACCTCTGAAGGTTCCTGATTGATTGATTGACTGACAGCAGCACAGGCATCTGTATTCTGGCAGCACAGTGTGACATGAGTGACGCTTGGTTGAATTTTATTTTTTTTAAGAGCTCATACATTTTAAAGCAATCCTCCACCAATTTTACATTTATTTCCCTCTCTTCTCCGTTTCTTTCCCTCCTCCACCATTTTTCCCATCCAGAAAGGAATCCCCATCGGGCAGTTCTGCAAGGACTTCAATGAGAAAACCAAGGAGCTGAAGGAGGGCATCCCTCTCCCAATCAAGATCCATGTGAAGGTATGTCTGTGCAGCTCGTTGTGGGTCTGTCTAACCCATCCCTGACCCATTACACATAGCACTTAGCGCCCCTCCCTACCACGATTTTGGCTAATTCCACGAGCTGCATAACATTATCGCAGCACTTCCATTATTCATACTCTACCAGCGAAGTAAGCCATTCCATTTGCATTCATTAATGAAGCAATACCCAGAGGAACCTGGAGTCAAGAAGCATTAAGTGCATGCAGGAGACGTGAATTACTCCAAAAAGAGGTGTTATGTTTGTAGTATTTATTTCACACAAGAACATAGTTTTGGATTTCCTCATACTTCCCTCCCACCTTTTGTGTGCTGTGTCCTGCATCTCTCAACATGCTCTCTCAACATGTTGTGTAATGAGGTTCACAAGGAGGGGAAGCCTAATCCTTTCAGAGGCGTGAATTTATTTTGACATGCAATATCTAGCAAAAGCTCTGCCATCACATCTGGAGCCCTGCTTCTATCTATCAGTGCAGTGCCATCTGCTGGTGATTTGTAGCATTGCAGTTCAAGCTGCACAGTGTGTATATTCTGTGTGTAATGTTTAATGTGTGCGCATGCAACATGTGTCAGCCTCTGAGAGGATGTTTCTCTGCAGGCCTTCACCTCATCCTTGTCAGTAGGTTTAAGCACATCTTACAGTGCCTTTCATCTTACTTTAAAGGAACAAATTGACTTTTTCAGACATTCCAGTTTTTCACTTTTTCTTGCAGAGAGTCTGATGAGAAGATCGATACCACTGTCATGTCTGTGTGTGAAAGCCGGGAGGCAATTAGCTCAGTAAAAAGGCTGGAGGCAGAGGGGCAACAGCTATCCTGGCCTCGTGTGAAGTTAGAAAAAAATGATGCTTCCATCATATTTCTTCAGACAAAAAGACCAAAAGCCTCAAAAAGCCATGGTACCAGAGCTTAGTCACAGCTCTTCAAGCTTAACTCTGACATGCTGAGTTACAACTGTGGACGAGGAGAATGTCATTAATTTTTCAGGTGTTTGAAGCCAAATATTGGACAAATTAAAAGTCTTGACCTGAAGAAGTCAGAACATTGTCCAAGTTATTACAATTCATCCTGAGTGGGGCATGGATGTGAGGAAATACATTTTCTTATAGTTGTTGAGATATTTAAATCTGGAACCACCACAGCTGTAGACATGCATAAATAAAAGAGTAGTTTTATAAGCGCTATGCAGCACACCCCCAGCAAACACTGAAACAAACTATTTAATCATTTGGGTAAGCTTGCTCAGGATAATGTGTATGTGTTACAGAAATGCATGTCAGGACTTATTTATTTAGACAAGGTTAGCTGTGATGTATTTGACGGCAGAGAGAGTATGAGCAAATGGGTTTCCAAAGGGTTTTTTTCCCTGTTTTTTTTTTTTTTTTTTTTAAAAAAGGAAGAAGTCTTTGAAAATGACCATTACTTTTTACTCATTTTTTTTCTATTAGGTTTAGAATCTCAGTCTGTAGGTTAAAACATTATTAAACACAGTATGATGGTCATTTTGAGAATTGTGATTTTGGGCGTGGCGGACGGGGTCTACTTGTGATTGACAAAATAGTCAGATTCCCGCGTTACTTGTACCTGCTTACAAAAAACAAGATAACGAAATTCAGAAGTAGGGTTGTTTTAATGTATTGACCAAATTACGTCAGAGCTACCGAGTGCAAATTTTGGTACCAGAGCCCATCTGGGTTAGACGAAGAAAGAGAACGAGGCCGTGTGATGTCACTCCTGTGACATGTGGTGGTGAAAGCAGTCTCAGGTTCACAGTAACAACTAGAACAAGCCAATTCAGAATCTCCAGTTAAGCTAACATCGGGCATGTCTTTGGACTGTGGGAGGAAGCCGGAGTACCCGGAGTGAATGCACACAGACATGGGAAGAGCATGCAACCCCACACAGAACGGCCACGGCCAGATAGGGGACTTAAACCCGGGACCCTTTGAGGTTACGGGGCTAACCAACAAATCACCATGCCACCACAGTGTTAGTTTGTTGTATTTTAAAATAAAATTTTTACACTGGCTGTGCTGAAATGTATTTCCAGCATGCTACCTGTGGTAAACAAACACAATTATGTGAGCTAGGATGTACCAATAAGCAGCAACACACTTAGATTACTATATAATATTGCCGCATGGAAACACTATGACCGTCACCTCCCATCATTAGAGAGTGACCAGGGCAGCTGGTGTGGTATGTAAGTAAACGACAAATAACATTTAGAATTTTATTATTTCAAAATGAGGAACCACAAAATGTAACCAAAACTAAATCCTAGGACTCTTGGTTCATATATAAATGATACTCAACCCTATTCAAAAGGCTTGACACACTACTGGGTGATGTCACAGTGTTTGCCACCATCTTTTATATACAGTCAATGGCTGGTTCAGTGAACCATTGCAATTTTTTGCATCCAGATCAAGCAAACAATATAAATCCTGTTGGTTAATTAATTTTAGATCCTCAGACAGATTTTATTTGGTAAAACCAGCAAATCTGGGCAAAACTCTTATCTATAAGCATATTCTCCAAAATGCTGAACTCCTTCTTAAACGTCCTGTTTCTTTGCTCCCGTTCCCTCTTTATTATCCATCTTTGAATTTTCTGCTTGCTCATTTTGCTCGTCAGAAAAATCCTCGAGCAGGTGTTTTGTCTTCAGAAATAACAGCAGCTAATTGAACTCTTACAACCAACAGCTTTTCCACAGGAAAAAATGATCTTCCTTCCATCGAAAGGTCATATTGTGCGAGATAACATGTCTCAGATGACAAATCACCTGCTCCGCGGTGTCTTCTCAGCTCAGCCTGCACTTTATTGTCTCATGTTTGTTTAAATTTTTATGTGACAGAAAATAGATGATGTAAAGTACTCTCCCAAGATGGTTTAATGATTGCATTGGCTGTCATATTCTAGCTAATAAAAACCTCCAACCAGGGAATGAATCTGAGTTGGGGGGGAGCAGGGTCGTAATGACTCAGAGAGGCTGAAGAAATTATTTTTGTTTTGGTCCTGAGGGGAGGACGGAGAGGGTAAGCACATGGGGCTCGGGAGCAGATGTGCAGCAGCACTCAGCTAAACACGCACATAGTAGACGGAAAAACGGAAACGCCTCATGCAGATGGCTTGGGTTACTTCAAAGTTAAGTGAGTCTGGTTCATGTAAAAAGCAGATAAAGTGGCACAAGGGATGCGAAAGCTGTGGAAAATCATAAATAAACACAGAAATATCACCCGACACTACGCTGCCCCCTCTGCTCTTTGTTTTGGTCAGTGGCCTTTTCTGTTCTGATTCAGCCTCACCGGTGTTATTTTCATGCTACAGTAGGTGGCTGTCCAGTGAAACGGCTCAGAAAAATCTCCTGAATGGTACATGCCCGCCACCGAACAGCAGCAGACTGTCACTGTTAGCAAGTATCTGCTGAACACAGTGGAGCATTTAGTGGCTGAGGAGTCAGCTACTCCCCCAGAGGAGCTGGTGGAGCTCAACTAGAGTTAAAAAAAGACGCCCAATTCCTCAAGTGGCCTGAAACGTGTGTCCAAATCAATAAATATGCTTTGTATCTGCTGGATGTGTACATAAACAACCGAGGGACTCTGCACCCTCATACGGGAGCAACTTGTCAGCTCCAAGGTAACCCTGCCCTATATCGTGGCTGCATTGTGATTATGGTAGAGATCATAAATTTCAACCGTACATCTTAAATGCACTAAAAAAAGACTTGAAACTACACCTGGAGACCATAAACTCGCCAGGAAGATTTTTGCTGAGATCATAAAGCGAGTGAGAAGTAGGGTCATTTTCATTAAGGCTGCAGTGGAATAGTCCAAATAATCCCCTCCTATGTCTTCTTCTAATCACTTTCCCTCTGCCTTTGATGGAAAACGTCATCAAGTTAAAAAGGTGTGAAGGAGAAAGTTGGAGAATCTGACTCCTTAGTAATGGGACGCCAGATGTTGTTGACTTGAGTCAAGTCGTTTAATCGGAAGGTCAGTGATTCAGTCTCCCTCCAGTCCACATCTTGAAAGTCCGTGGGTGAGATACAGTATCAGAATGAGTGGGCACAGTAGGAACACAGTGGGCATCAACTTTGTAGTGTAAGAGAAGAAATCTAATCTGAATACCAGTCGTCATCATCATCAAAAGCTCGTCTGCTTGTCACATTGAGATTAGTTGCTCATCCTGTCTCCTTGTGTCTCTTCTTCCCGCTGATCCATTTTAACTCCTGTCTTCATTTATGCTTCCTGTGACTGAAGTGAAATTAATTTACGATAATTTGAAAGGCTGCAGAGCAGCGACGCTTAAGATGAAGACATAACTAATGCATTTTCTTAAAATATAAACCTGCATTCTTCACACAAGGCAACAACTTCAAACTGAGGTTTTATTACAGCAGCATTCAGCTTCACAGTTCTCCTGAGAGTTTACCACAGCATCTGATGTGACCCATATTATTGTGACCAGCTTGCGATCATTTTGCCTTTGAAATGGTTGCTTTGAAAACCAGATGCAACCGCTCTTAGTGAGCTGCTATCTTCAAAGACTGCATGAAATTGCCAGTTTGACCCAATTCAATCACAAACCAATCTTGCTGGAGTTTTATCGCAATCTGTTTGTGGTAATGTGGTGATTAACTGTGATTAAATAGTGAAAAACTGCAAATATTTTGCCATCTGCATACATTGAAATTGACCAGCCTCAGAAACTCCATCACAGATGCTGCAGGTCTGTGGTTTAACAAAATGACATAGGCGCTCAGCAGTCGTGCTTTTTATGCGGGAGTCCCCAAACGCAAAGAGACGCGTTGCAGAAGTCGTGCACATTGTTGCAGACTGACTCAGATTGATTACAGTGTGTTGGCAATGTGTTAGACGGCACTCTGTGTCGTGGTACAGAAGCCGGGAACTCCCAGATAATGCAGACGATGCTACACTGAACAAAGGGGGACGGAGACAATGAAGAGGAGAGATAACAGGTGGGAGCCACGGCTGAAGACGATAGACATAACAAGACTGGTGGACGTAAACAGAACACAAGAACAAAGAGAACAACAATTACCAAAATTAAACAAGGCACAACTGAACGAGGAACAGAGGAGACAAAAATACAACGACTGGAGGAACAGAATGGGAAACTAAAGGGTTTTTACTAAATAAACCTAAAGATTTCTGGAACTAAAGGCACGAAATCACTACTCCAAACAGAACTTTTATAAGGCAGCAAAAAAATATAGAAAATAACAGATATAGAAATAACAGAAAGCTAAATTCTAACAATGCAGAATACGAAACCCTAATCCAGAGATGACCAGAAATACAAAATGAGAATGAACCTCAAACTGAAAGCCCCAGGTCCAGGTCAGGTTCTGTCTTACCAGGTGACCAGTGCGCTTGCCTTGTGATTGAAAGTGGTCAGCCAGAGGTGGAGGGTGCTACATGCTCGAGCATGACTGGTTCGCCAAGGCAGCTACTTGCAATCAGTCGCTGGATGTGAAAAAACATCTAATTTTTCTTCTTCCTAGTTGCAAGGAGGTCGCTGTCCTCCTTTTATTCTAATGCAGCCGAGGCATAAAAGTTCACAGTGGACCAGCAGGTTATGGCATAAATTTGATCCATAACAGAGAAAGACAAAATAATAAGCTGCCTTGTTGACCAGTGCAGTAATTGACATCATAACCTTGGAAACAACTTATTTGAAGTAAAGGTTCTCAAAGTGGAATAAAGAAAATGTAAATTCTCCTAAGCCACAGGGTGGATTTGATACTGTGAATTAATTCCCCGTAAAAACATGAAGCACACTGCTTCCAGACCCCGAAGAAGACCGGCTAATATGCGATTATCTTTGCTTTACTCATGTGGTAATAAAAGCTTTTTAACTTTTTGCAATTTAACGTGCCTTAAGTTGTATTCTCAGAAATATCCTAATCTTGTGAGAAGTAGGACCGAGCTGTGTTTTTATATTGCTGCGTTAAGACTTTCAGCAAACTCAGCAGTACAGGGAATCCAAATGACTCAAGACTGTGTTTGAAGATTATCCGCCATTTTCAATTATCTGAGTTAAGAAGGTTAATCTGTTTGTTCGTTCAAACCAATTAGATGAATGTCGTAATTCTCCGCCAGAGTTGCTCTCGTGATGCGTGGCGACTGCTTCAGAGCAGACTTTAAAGAATCACGCTGGAAGGTAGAGCCGCTTCTGACATCTTACCTCAAAATCTAATTTCAAAATGAGTCGGAAAGAGTTTTCGAACTCAACAAGCTGCTGTGAATGTTAGCTCAGCTGCTGCAATTAGATTTAATTTGTGCTCTTCATGCATTAGCACGCATTTGGCTCACAGAGTCGTTTTCTGAAAAAAAAAAAAATAATTAGATGGTGATGTTTGAAAAACCCAGGAGGCTTTTTCAACATCTCCCCTATTATTCTGCATGAAAATGTTCAGTCCAGTGCATGAAAATACATATTGTTTCTTGCTCCTCACTATGATGATGGCAGGTCACCTACAATCACCGGCCACTTTATTAGGTAGACGTATTCAGTTGCTCGTTAACATAAATATCTAATCAGTCAGTCAGGGAGCAGTGAGTCAGCGCATTGAGGCACGTAGACATGGACAAGATGACCTTGTTTAAGTTTAAACTGAGCATTAGAAAATGAAGAGAGGTGATTTACGTGACTCTCAGTGTGGCATGGTTGCTGTTGCCAGACAGGCTGATGTGAGTATTTTAGAAACTGCCGTTCTGCTGGGATTTTCACGCACCGCTGTCTGAAGGGTTTACAGATAATGGTCTGAAAAAGAGAAAATATCCAGTGAGAAGCAGCAGTCTGGGTAAAAAATGCCTCGTTGATGCTAGAAGTCAAGAGTAAAATGGACAGGCTTCAAGTTGGTAGGGGGGGCAACAGCAACTCAAATAACCAATCATTACAACCAAGGTGTGCAGAAGAACATCTCTGAATGCACAAGTAGTGGAACCTTAAAGCAGATGAGTAGAGCTCATTGGTGGCACTCCTGTCAGCTGAGTACAGGAAACTGCAATTCACACAGGCTCACCAAAACTAGAGAATTGAAGAAAAAATGTAGCTGTTCTGAAGGCTAAAAGGGTCCACCGGGTACTAGCAAGGTGTACCCAATAAATTAACCAGTGAATGTACCTGACACGTCACAACAAAAACTGTCATCACCCTCCAATGTAGACATGTGCCACTGAAACAACCCAATTTGCTCAGCTGTTTGATGATTGGGAGAGAACTCTCCTTCTATTCAGGATTGTCTAAGTGCCATTTCTCTCATAATGTCTCTGCTGACATCAGTGACGCTCAGTAGATGTGTGTTAGTCATGTCCTGGGCAGCTCTCTTTTTGACAGAGCCTGTGGGCTTTGGCCATGCACATCCCATGGTTGTTTCATGAATTTAGGCTTCTTAAAGGCTGTACTGTTTTTATTGTCATCACCCCGCCGACACTAAAGTTTGTGAATGTGTCATAATTCAAAAACAAGGCAACGTAGGAGCTTCAAATTGATACCGTAGCTGTATCTGTATCAAAAATCTTGGACGAGTATGAATCTTAGTGTTTGTGAGTGCGATAAGTCAAGAATGTGGTGACATAGGATTTTGGTGCCAACACACTGTTGTTAATTTTGGGGCAATAATAATTAGGATCTCTGGAAAACACTGTCCCATACTTTGGCTGTGCTAAAGCACAAAGCATGACTGGCAATAGGGTCAGGATCTCCGTATGTTAAAGTCTTGATTACAATATTGTTTTTACATTCTGCAAAATCTCATTTATTTGCACTCGCAATGGTTTCATGAGTGTTAATAGTGATTCCTCTGTCTCTCTTCTTCACTCTCAGCCTGACAGAACATATGACCTGACGATCGGCCAGCCCACTGTGTCTTACTTCCTCAAACAAGCGGCAGGAATTGCGAAAGGAGCTGGAAAGACGGGTAAGAGGTGTCATGTATCTGCTCTCACTAAAGTTTTCGCCTGCTGAGAGCATCCTGTTATGGACACATGTCTCTTCATGGACTCGGATTTGAGCTTTGCTGTGATTGATGTTAAATTCATGACATATGGGGAAAACTGCGGCAGAGGTGGGAAGTGGCAAACATGGTGTGTTAGGTAAAGAGAATTATGGATTTTCACATTTTATGCTTCAAGCTACCTTCAGCTGACTCCTGCAGCACCAACACTCACCTGTGCACACAGATTTTCCCCTTGCTTTTGCCCTCCTTCGTGCCAAACCTTTCTTGATATATGTACTGAAGTTTTCATTGTTTTATTCATGCTTCGCCCTCTGTTTTGTGTGTGCGTGAAGGTCACGAAACGGCGGGGATGGTGTCCATCAGAGCAGTGTATGAAATCGCACAGGTGAAAGCTCAGGATGAATGCTTTAAAATGAGGAACGCCTCCCTTGAGACGGTGGTGAAAAGCATCATCGGCTCAGCTCACTCCCTGGGCATTAAGATTGTCAACAAGTAAGTCCTGGTTCTGTACTTGGTGTACTTCTAATCTCATTTTATTGAGCTATGAGGAAGCACCAATCCAATGTTTCATTTCTGATATGGTGATGATATTTTGATTTTTAGTGCAGTGAAAGATCCCCAACAAGTGTTTACACTGAACAAGAGTGAGGGTACCAGATGGAGAAAAGCAGGCGGGGGGGAATTTAAGTCTTCATCCGAACATTTTAGTTCTGGGAATTCAATTGCCCACAGTTTGCTGTGAGGTGAAAAACTTCTGCAAACATATGAAGAAACACTGTTGACATAGTGGGGTGAAATGCCTCCAGAGTACTGATCCTTTCTTGCTAGATTCCTCCAATCTTCCTCCTGCCAGGATCCAGTGCACACCGACTGACACACGGCAAAGTGAATGCAGGATAATGTAGAAGGGAATTAAAAAGGTCGCCAGTTTTTCACCAACACCCAGTCTAGGTTTTTCAGACAGGATCAGACTGATATCCTTATCCTCATTTCATTTCATCTTATTTCATTCCTATTTATTTATTTATTTATTTTTTACATAAACAGACACAGAACAGTGAACAAACAAGAGTGTGCCACACTGTAATACATACAGAGTATTGACATTATGAAAACAGAAAATAACCAAAATATATCAAAACAATTCCTTACCCTGTTGGGCTGAGAAATAAGTAAAGCTCATTGCTTGTGAGAGGTAATATATCAAGAAGAGGCCCCAAACATCCTATTAAATCTACCTCGAGTATTTGGTTTACACATAGGTAATTCTTCCATTTGTATAACAAATAACATCTCCAGTGTGCAAAGGTGGGTGGAGAAGAACAGAATCAGTTTATTGGCAACCACCATTCACAGATGCAGAGCAATCTGAATATGAAGTGGAAGTTAAAAGGTTTCTACACAGCATCCAGAAATTTCCAGTCTGTTGTTAGGTTTAATGTCTTTGGACAGGGCGGATGACAAACACTGGAAAATTCCTATCCAATACTCGCATAACGTCAGGCAGAACCAAGAAAGATGTGCATGGACCCCCTCAGTTAGGTGACATTGGTCACACTGTAAGGATACAGATGGAAATATGGAAAGCTCAGTTTTGTTTCAGAGTAGTACAACCTATGCATCACCCTGCACTACATCAGTCTGTAGCTCACATTAACTTATGAATAAAGAACTTTGCCTTTTCCTAAACATTTGGCCGACAGTTGTGTGTTTGTGACCTTGGCCCAGTATAAAAGCTGAAGAGACAGCAGTGGAAAAGCAATCAGCAATCTGAAATCGGGCGTTTGCAACCTGGAGGGAACAAGGAACATTGTTTCATAAGTGGGAAACGTTTCCTTACCACAGTGTCCGAATTGAAGGAAAAGTCTACATTCCTTTTAAACATTATTTTTTAGGCATTTTTGCATTTGTTGGATAGTGACGATTAAAAAGGAAGGTGGGAGAAAGAGCAGGGGGATGCATGCAGCAAAGGGTCGAGAGTTGGACTCAAACCCGGGCTGCTGCAATACAGCCAAGGGGCATATGTTCGCCTACTCACCCAGTGAGCTAAACTTGTGCTCAGCCTTCAGTCTTTCTAATGACCAGAAGAGAATGATTCATCTGTTTGGAGAAACTAATTTAGATTACATAGCAGACTATGAGAAAATAACCCTATTGCTTAGTTGGATGGAGGTTTTCCTTTTTTTAAGCATGCACATTATAAACCACACCTTTATAAAACTCTGAGTAGCCTAGCAGCCAACGCGACAGTCCAACATTCAGTTAAACATAACATTGTAACATACTGGGGTATAGACAAATACAGAAATGTGCAGTTAAGCAGGATTTCAGCATTTCAGCAATGTCGCTCTGTCTTGTAAAACAAACTAAGCTGCTACAATAACACAATCAAAGACCCAATTAAACTGTTTTCCTTCCAATTTAAAGTACATTCTTGTCTCCACATTGTCAGACGCTAACAAAATGGCCTCAGCATCCGTTCCCTTATCAGGGTAGATATTCATCAGTCCTCTCAGTCGACCGCCACTCATCATACTCCTGAGATTCAAACAACTGAAGCAGCGCTCAGTGTTGGCAGTAGATGTGGACAGAGGTCACTAATGGAAGCCTCCATGGTTCAGACTCCACATCATAACACTATCAGCAGTAACTTTTGCAGACTCTGAGCATAATCCTAGCGGCTTAGTACAGTTTGTTTTCTGTTTTCCAAAAGCCCAGAGAACAAAAAGTTCCTTCTGAGCTGCTTGTTTGCCTTCTAACAAAACACACGAGATCCAACATTATATGCAGTGACATTAAGACCAGACAACCTTCACATGTGATTGCATCCCAACATTTGTGAAAAGATGCAACCAAACATATTAACCCAGAGAGAGGTTCTGATTTAGTTAAAATTGTGTTAACTTAAAAAAAATAACTGCACTCACAGGATACTCCAAACTTGATTTAATAGCTTAGTACATTAATGCAAGAAAATTATTGTTTTAATCAAGAGTTAGAATTTTTATTTAATGCAGCATGTAAATTTAAAGTCCCCTTGTAGAGGAAAACTGACAATAAAGCGAGGTGTGCTTTGCCGCTCGCTTACCTGGTGATTGACAGAGTGTGCGGTTTCCTCGGGTTCTCAGTCAGATCCGTCCCTCGCGTTTTAACGTCTGTATTCATAAAAACAAAGATGCTCAGCTCAAGGCTTCAAAACCAGTATTCACACACCAGTGGGTAAAGTCAAGGTGGATATCATTTTATACAGTCTGTGGAATGTGACCAGTGGAGACAGCTGACATGGAGACAGCTGACATGTCATCGTTCAACATGTCGTAGGGTTGTTTTTGGAGTCCTTTTGATTGGCTCTGCTATCAGACATACTGAAAGCCAACACCTGAGACCTTCTTGCAGTACAACGTGAGTCATTGCACGGACCTGTAAAAGCCCCTAGTCCTTTAATAATGAGTATTGAGCTAATGCAGCTGCACAGTGCACAATTAGGCTGCATTAAGACAAATTAGAAAAGAAATGTGCAGAAACAGCCTACTAATATGCTAAAATGTTAAAAACCTCACTATAAATCATGCAGGGTTCCATGGTTATCATTTGAATACTTAACACTGTTACACAATATCTACAACCAGTGTATCACATCACATCTGGCATTCAGTGCTGAACTGTGATCTTTTAGTCTGAGTGTTTGTGACTGAGATTTGGCTGCTAGGATTAACACGATGATTCGATACAGTGGTGTGAAAAAGTATTTGCTCCCTTTCTGGTTTCTTAGGTTTTTGCATATTTGTCACAATTACATGTTTGAGATCATCAAACTAATTTTAATATCAGACAAAGATAACCTGAGTAAATACAAAATGCATTTTTTAAATGATGATTGCTAAATCTAAGCCTACCTGGTGTGAAAAACATTTTTCTTTCTTCTTTGTTAATTTGTTAGTTAACTGTGATTAACCACTTTTTTTTTTTAGAAAGCTGTGTTCACTTTCACCGGCCACACTGAGGCCTGATTACTGCCAGATCTTTTAAATCAAGAAATCACTTAAATAGAACCTGTCTGACAAAGTGAAGCAGGCTGAAAGATCTCAAAAAGAAACGCATCGTGTCACAATTTAAAGAAACTCAAGCAAAGTCATTGACATATGTCAGTCTAGAGAGGGGTACAAAGCAATTTGTAAGGCTTTGGTACTCCTGTGAACCACAGTGCAGTCTGAGAGCCATTATCCACAAATGAAAAACCCTGGAACAGTTATGAGCCTTCACAGGAGTGGTGACCTACCAAAATTACTCCAGGAGATCACAAAAGAACGCAGAATAACATCTAAAGAACTGCAGGCCCAAATTGCCTCAGTTAAGGTCAGAGTTCGTGATACAACAATAAGGAAGAGACTTGGCATCCATGCGAGAGTTCCAAGGACAAAACCACTGCTGACCAAAAAAGAACACAAAGGGTCATCATTTCCAAAAAGCGTCCTGATGATCCCCAAGATTTTTGGGAGGTTATTCCTACCCCAAAGGTTTAACTTTCAGGAAGATGTGTGTCCTTGTACATTTGGCATAAAACTGAGTTCATGAAAAGACCTTCATACCAACAGTCAAACATGGTGGTCGTAGTGGGAGGGTATGAGGCTGCTTTGCAGCTTGTGAAGTTTATTACTTCCCAGAGAATGTGCAAACTAGGGCTGGGACAACGCTTCGATGTAATCGATTACGTCGACGCGTAAAATACGTCGACGTAAAAAATTTGCGTTGATGCATTGTCACTTTAAAAAAAAACACATAGCGGCAGCGAGTAGCGGTAACATGTCGACTTAAACCACGCCCCCCGAACACGCAGTTCTACAGTATGGGGATATTTTAACCGAAAAGGAAGTGATTCAGTCTTTGCCGGCTTTGTAAGGTGGAAATGGCCGATCATAAAACGACCATAAGTTTTCAACTTTTTTACTAACGCTGGTTTTTACCCTTTAATTCATCCTGACACCCCCCACGTAGACATACACTCAGAGATAAACACCCAACCTCCGTAAATGCAAAACTAATTTAAGCTGCTTAGCAGTAACATATAGCATTAGATTAATCGATGCATCGAAAAATTTATCACTAGATTCATCGATTCGGAAAATAATCGTTTTGCCCAGCCCTAGTA
>VURO01018402.1:0-10531 GCA_015108175.1 Pelvicachromis taeniatus
TCCTAAGAAAAATGAGAGCCACATATGAGGAAATTCTTTTTAAATTTTGATTGAACAGTGGCAGCATAATGTCCTCGTAAGAGGATTTCAGGCCCTTGTAGAGCAGAATGTTGTATTTTGGTTTAAACAACCCAAAATGTGACGTCCAGATATGTGGACGCAGGTCCTAGGAGGTTAATGTTTATACTTTTTCTATTTCATTGCAAAACTGAAGGCATTTGATTCAGGCTCCCATCACCTATACCACAGTCAACCACTAGGAGTGATAGATATTTTGCCTCAATTCAATTAGGCTAAGTCAACTTTATTTATAGAGCACTTTTAGTTGCTTTAAAAGTGTAGACCACTATTTTCTTTTTGATCCTCACAATTTTGGATTTCCAGTCGCGGGCCGGATTGAACGGCTCAGCGGGCCGCCAGTTGATGATCAGTGGTCTATGCCATTAAAAATTACGATAGTTCTGAAGGCAAGAAAGAGGTCCAACCAGGTACTAGCAAGATGCACACAAGAAAGTTTCTGGTAAGTATATCTTTAGTCGTTTAAGTGACACAGTAGTACATACGTGCCCGGAGGTCGTCTATCTGATCTTCGGTCTGCCAGCACGTTATCCCGGGGGGTGGCTCGGTGCTTAGCATTTGAAGTTCACGCTTCAAACGAGAAGCCCTCTGCATTCTGCAAAACACACAGCTGGCTAATTAGCGTTACAGTTGAATGCCTCGAGTTCGTGGGTCAGTCTGCACACACGCTTTTAATTAATTAATCTTAAACGTACAACTTTTATTGTCAACTCGCTCAACGAGACAGTGCTTTGTGATGTTAGCTGCATTCCTGTGACAGTCTTGCGATGCTGAGCTAACGCATTTGCTTACTAATGTCAATGCCGAAAAATAAACACGTTCTTAATCTGAAAAGTCTAATTACAATTTGTCAGCTTGACAGCAACTCTCGTTTGCTTACTTTTTTTTTTCTTTATCAGTTGTCCACTTGATAATCACTGTCTATCTTAATCAAAACCTTAGTTTTACAGCTCTTGGGGATGAAGTGTCGCCGGCTCTGTTTTGTATTTACCTCTCCTTACGTAAGCACCGCCCGCGCGCCGTTCTTCTTCTGCTGAATTTATTCAGAACCTGCTTTCTGATGAATTACCGCCACCGTCTGGTCCCAAGTGTGAACTACCAGGAGGCTACTTCTGTATACAAAAACATACCACCATTTTTATTTTTAATTTAACTGTGTAAATTAAATATGATTCTTAGAAAATACTAAAATCACTTTTAATTTACAATCTTACAAAAACGATCAAGGAGCATCTCCAGCTGACTCTCTGGTCTCTAGTCAGTATTTACTCTTAAGGTAATGTGTTTTCAATATATTAATTTAGTTTTCTTAAATGTACTTTAAGAGGTTTCAAATAAGGGTGGAATGACAAATGTATACTTTGATTACACAACTATTGTCTAGGAGTAGGTGATAGATAATAGGTACTGATTTGTAAAAAGAAAAAAAAAAAGGATTTGAAAGACCTGAGCATATGCACTACAATTTACACTACTATATATCTAACTAAACAAAGCAGTTCATCATCTTTTTCTTGACAACACTTTCTTTAAAGATATATGGCATTTTGGGTTAACTTGAAAGAAAAGAAGACGCATGTGAAATGTAAAAGTGAGATCAGAGGTCAAATGTGAAATTATATTTGGAAGCAAACTATAATGTGATACTTACCCCATATCATTTCCTAAACATTGCCAGTATAAACAAATCCAGTAGAATTTAATTTATTAAAGTTTGATTTTATTTAACCTTAAAGAAGAGGACAAAGGTCCAAAGTAAATATTTATAATCCTCATATATAATTAAATGCCCATCTGTCTAAATGACAGTAAAAAACATAGTTATAATAAGTAGCTTGATGAACTTTATCACTTCGACCTTCAGATCAATCTATTGACCCTGAAGGAAAGGTTGTAGGTCGGTTATGACATATTTTAAAATCTTTCTATATGTCGACAACACACACAACAGTTGTAAGAATCATAGATTTAAAGTTATTATGCTTTTTGTGGATTTTTTGCCAATAAATTATTAAGTTGATGGATGTAAAGTAAATGTTAATGGATTGTTAACACAACCCTACTTTAGACATCTGCAAAGTTTGATCAGAATTCATTCCAAAGTTTTGAGCTATCACGTTTAAAGACAAAATGACTCACACCCCAATGCCACCAAAAATATCACCTCCTTAGTGGAGGTGGCACCATGATTTCTTGTGTTTTGACAGCAGAAACACTATAAGGTACTTTAGTATCATCTTTTGTGTTTTATTCTTTCTAATTCCTGTTTTCCATTTACTGTATGATTACACATTCATGCAGCTGGGTTCCTCCATACAGTTCATCATTACGTTATATTTCTCCTTTTCACAGTAATGCAGTTTTGAAGTTTTAAAATCATAATACTGTATAATGGTACTGATTTAAGAACACTGAATAGGGAATGACAGAAAATGATCTAAAAACTTCTGATCTGTATATGTTTATCATTATGATAAGTTCAAGTTTATCCATCTTCAAAAGAAAGGCCATTAATAACCAATGTAATCACACTAAACTTCACAATTACATCAGCAGTGTAGATAGTACACAGTCTTATTTGAAGGCAGTGGCAAAGATAGCCTGAAAAGTAATGTTTCTGTCCTGCTTGTCCTCCATCCTGACATCAATGAAGCCGGAGTCTCTCAGAGCTGCCATGTAGGCCTCTGGGCGCCAGTTTTCCCCCGGCATCACCCCCTTCGCTGCTATTGTAGCCACACGAGAAAGCCTCAGAGTTGTGACCATCAGGGCTCCTGGATGGGTTAAAAAGATGGGGAAATTCAATTTGAGTATCATTATTGAAACACAGCGTTTGGAACTAAATCTGGAAATAAAGTTTGCCTGACTCTCATGGCATTACCTGGTTTCATCACCCGGTGTATTTCTGCGGCTCCTTTTCTAAGATCAGGCCAGAAGTAGTAGCAGTTACAGTGAAAGACTTTATCCACAGTGCTGTCTCCGAGAGGCATCGCTGCTACGTCACAGTGGTGAAGGGTCACTTTTTTACTCGCTATAAGTTCTATCATTTGTTTCTTTGCCATCTGTCAGAGAAAGAAAAATTACAATATTGTCCCTGAATAGCAGCTATGCTTTTAGTAGGTTTTAGCTGCCTGCTTAGAAGGTGCTTGATTTTTTTTTATATATAAATACATTCACTTGTTACAACCAAGGTATGCAGAAGAATGCACAACACTTCAAATCTTAAAGAAGGTGGTGGATCTTAACTGACCACACAGGTGTGATTAGTTAAGAACAGGACATTGTTCACTCGTGGACACCAATTCACACAGGCTTGATAGAAATGAGCTTTGATATATTAAGTGTTTCGTGGCCACTTTAAATGGCCTCCACAGCCACTGAATCTCAATGTAAGAGGATATCTATGAGATACGGTGCTGGAACGGGAAAGGCACTTCATGGGTGTGCAGCTGCCAAATCTGCAGCAGCAATGTGATTTTTTTTCCATGTCAATATGGACCAGAATCTCTGAGAAATGTTTTCAGCACCTTGTTGAATCTATGTCACAGATAATTCAGGCAGCTCTGAAGCCTAAAAGTGTCCCAACCCGGACCTAGCAAAGTAATGAAATAAGTGGTCAGTGTGTGTATT
Organism: Pelvicachromis taeniatus; assembly: GCA_015108175.1. Taxonomy (NCBI): domain Eukaryota; kingdom Metazoa; phylum Chordata; class Actinopteri; order Cichliformes; family Cichlidae; genus Pelvicachromis; species Pelvicachromis taeniatus. Next base: position 3,706 of record VURO01018402.1, read on the forward strand.
TTCTCTGAAATAATGCCATAAAAAAAAAAAAAATTAAAAAAAAGGCTTCCAATGTGTCTGCTTTAGCCAAGCTAAATAGGCCAGAACAAATCTTTCACAAAACTCTTATTCAAAGACACTCTTTGTAACAGTAACAAACTGCATTTATTCAATAAACTTGGATTTTACTTGCTTATTCCACTCTTTATACCTCACCTGATGCATATATTCTGAGTAATCCACCCCTATAAGGTGGCCTGTGGGACCCGTGAGCAGTTTGGCTGCAGAGTGTAGACCCAGACCGGGACCATGACCCAGCTCCAGCACGGTGTCCCCAGGTTGGATGGCACATAGCTGCACAGCACTCTCCTCCAGAACCTGATTGTAAGCTGTGAGCCACTTGCTCACCAACCACCCTGCAAGTGATCGTGTGGGACGACCCAGCTGTTTCCCCAGTTGTTCAGCCCACATGACTGGAAAAAACAAACAAACAAACAAACAACAGAAAAAACATTAACTGTTTGGCTAAAACAGTCTGCTTTCAGGTTCAAAGGTGGTCAATGTGAGGACACGGTGTTTAGGACGTTATGTTATGAATGGTTTGGCTCTAATTCCTCATAACTGCTAGTGTGGCTGGAATTTGCTTATCATTATTTGTTGCGCAGTTAATGTTTAATCTGCTGATTTAAAAAAAAAGCCAAGGAGAAGTTTATTCACATTTTTATTACTGAATAACCAATTAAAGTTGAACACCTGATTGAAACTTGCAGATTTACATACTTTTTCTCCACTCCGGAGTATTCAAACAGCTGGCACGGTGCCCTAATGCTCATACAAGCCCGCAGTTCATTAACGTACACGACAACATGGCTGCCCCGCTGATTCTCTCGGTGCCAGCTGCCCGGATAAAGCGCTTACTTACTTTCGTTTACAGTCAACGCTCGTCAACTCTCTACGGAGCAGCCACGCCACTGTTCTGTCTTCCTGGTAGTGGGAGGAGCTTGCGCTTCATCGGCGCACGCGCTGCTCGGTTCTGGGGGTGCCCTTCACCTTTTAAGTTTTAACACTACGCTCTCTGACACTTCTTATCATCGCCCACTTCCTGTAGGTTTCTTGTATTTTCCAGCCACACGGGTTACCGCTCATGTATTTATTGCGCAATAGCGAAAAAGAAAGAGAAATAAAAAACTATTAAAAAAAACAAAAAAACAAAACCCACCACGCACATTTAATTCATGAACGAGAGCGTCGGTTGCAGCAGCGCTTCTGTAAATATCCTACTGCATGTCTAAACAAGTGCAGTCAAAGGTTTTGGAAATGTCCTCTGTCGTTGCTTCCTCCAATCATCCTATTTTGCACACACCCCTTGCAGGGATTATATTTCTTTCGTTTTCATTTCCCGGAAGGGTCGATTGTGAAAATAGTAGCGTTTAAAAAAAAATCTTCGAGGGTTTTCGTTTAAAAGTTAGTTTATTTGAGACGTGATCCGAAGTTTTTTCCTTCCTTTAAAAAAAAAAAACCTGCTCGTCTGCTTATGAGGAAATCACTCTATTTTCTATGCAGTCGAGCAGATTAAAGGACATTTCCATGGAGAGCATTTCCTCGTCACCTTTGATCAAGGTAAGTTAGTTTTTCGGAGGGCAATCTTTTAATGCTGAAAAACCATAAACCCAGAGTCCGACTCAGTTTTTGTTTGAGGTTTCGTGCCTTAGTCGTTGGACCGAGACCAGCAGCTGTTGTTTATGACTGCTCTCTGTTGCTCAACATTGCTCTTCCAAAAACTGCTGGATAGTGTGACTATAGCCATTTGTATTGATGTTTTGCAGCAAGAAAACAGTCTTCCATCGATTATACGTGAAAAGCAAGCCAACGTTCATCCCACTGTGCCTCACTCCCCACCTACCCAAGTTCCTTTGGTTAGTCCTCCCACTCAAGAAGATTTGTGGCATCTGCCTGGAAGGCTGAGTGAGTTAAATTATCCTCTCTGTTTGTCTTGACTCTAGTCTACTTATCTGTTAAGGTTAATTGCAGATATAACTGCAAATACACATATGCAGCACCTTCTGCAAGCACATTTGATTTGAAATTATGCATTTATCGTTTCCAGGAATTAATCCATCCCTGTGGGATAAGGATGATGTTTCCCTGTGGCTCCACTGGGCTCAGAAGGAGTACTCGTTGCGCCGGCCGGAGAAGGGGCGATTTGAGATGAACGGCAGAGCCTTGTGCCTCCTCACTAAGGAGGACTTCAGGCGCCGCTGCCCCAGCTCAGGTGGACATGAGTGATGTGGATAGAAGTCATACTGAACCGTTTCTGTAGCTGCATTTTCATATGAAATCCCTCATTTCTCTGCAGGTGATGTTCTGTATGAGATCCTTCAGTGTGTGAAGCAGCAGAGGAGGAGTGTGGTATGTGACCCGCCTAACACGAGTCCTCCCGTGGCAGCTGGACACCTTCAGGGTCCAGTTAGCTGCCAGGTAATCGCTTACACGGTCCAAGAGCCACAGTCTCCCAAAGTCAGTGGCACCCCAGGTGAGTAAAATTAAGGAGTACATTTATGAATACAGTTCAATGTAAAGGCAGACAGGTTTATTTGTACACAAGTTGTTGACAAATGGGTAACTCAGAGTGCTTTACACTGAGCAAAAAACAATGCATTGGATTATCAACAGAACTAAGAAGGAACATAAAAATAGAGTAGAATTTAAAGAAACTATAAGAAACTTAGCAGTGTGTTGTGTACAGTAGTATGAGCAAATTCAACAAAGACACACAGGGAGAGAGAAACCTTTTTGTTTAGATTTGAATATGGCCAGTGATTTAGCACACACTAATGGTCCGTGCACAGAATAGTAGATAAAAGCACCTTTGGTTTGGTTCTCATTAGAGGCCCTGCCTAGTTGTAAAGTTTTAGGAGACCGGCAGGATCTCTAGTCTTCGGGAACATTTTTATCCACATAAGAACTTCTTTATTCTGGTTGGATCGTGGGTGCGAATACTTCCTGATATACCACATGTGCAAACACATCACATGGGAATCCTTTCTCTTTCCTACTTTTTTTTTACTTTACATGTGAGGACATCCATTGACTTCTTATCCCCAGAATTTAAAGACTGGCGCTAATCGATGTTTGCTCACCCTAACTGATATGCTTTCCGTTGCTTTTTCTTCACATAATAATAGTGTATAGTAATAGTGACTCGATGGAAAAGGTGTAATTACCCTCACCCTCTGCAAAAACTGAATTTATTTGCTCACCTGGCACATTTCCATATATCAGATGCGTTAAGCAGTTATCACATAATTTGTAAAAATTAAGAAATGGAAATGCTGAAGTACCAGAACCATAAAGGGTGTATGAGTACACTACACAAAGACACACACCCACACACACACACACCCACAAACGTTTGTCTAGCAAAACACTGTATAATCTTTCCCAGAAAAAGGATGTATTGGCCAACGGTCTGCAGTTTCCTGGAAAAAAAGTGATCTTTTAACTCTCAAGTCCAGAACAATGACTTTGTTCTGTGCCCTGTCTGCTAGTAGTAAAACAGTCTTTGTGTTAAACATTAGCTTGTGCTAAACCTGGTGTTATAAAATGTTCACGTTGCTGTAAAGTCACTTTTACTTTCACTTTAGCATTTTACATTTCCTCATATTTCTGACTCATAGTTTTACCCGCTTTCACCACCGCAGTGCTGACTGCTGTCGGAGCCACTGTGAACAGCCAGCCGAAATCAGTGTCACCCCTTACAGATCGCCCCATCTGTTACACTTTGTCTGCGCCACTCACACAAAATAGTGAGTATGACAAATGGCCATGCCAAAAATAAACTGTCCTGCAATTCTTACTATTTCGGAGGCTTATTTTCTGTGCCTCTCTCTTTGTTGTATTCTGCGTCTTTGTCTCTTAGACGGATCAGCGGGTACCTCCACATTGCACCATAACCAGGATGAGTGTAATCCCCAAACGAAGAACATCATCCCAGAGCCTCTGAACCTCTCCAGTCGAGATAAACCAAGGAGTCCGCTGCACAAGGCAAATGGTCGTATCCCAGGTATTATTACAATCACTTTTTGACTATTGTGCTCTTTACTCGTGTATTTCATTATACAACAAACACACAGTTAAAACCATGTCTCTCCAAAAAGTGAAGAAACAAAGTTATTTGGATTTTCTCTGATCCACACAAGGACAAAAGTATGCATACACTCACATGAAAAAGGACATGAAAGTCCTACAGTGTTGTTTAACTACAAATGGTAGTTTCTCTTTACCAAAATAATCAAAAAAAGGAGCATCGCTAGAATTTCAGAACTTGGGAAGGTCTCTTGAAATTTCTAAACAACTCCAGATTCCAAAATTATCAGCAAGTGTGCGTCAGTACAAGTTATTCCAACGAGTCACCACTTTACCAAGGTCTGGAGGAAAACCCAAACTGTCACCTTCAGATGAGAGAAAATAATAAAATGATATTTAGGAACTATCCAGGAACCACCAAGTTTCCTGCCAGTCGTACCAGTATATTGCACAAAATGGATAGAATAATGAAGACAGACTACTTCCAGATATTTCAACTTTACCTTAAATCAAAAGCCAGATGTTTGAAACTTGGACATTATTGGGTATTCCAACAGGACAATGATCCCAAACACACATTGAAACTGGTTTTGGAACAGATAAAGCATGCTAACAGTAAGCTTCTTTTGACTTCAACCCTATTGTAAATGTGGACTACTCTTAAAACCTGGATCCGTGCAGAGAAACCAACCAATTTACCTGAATTTTACATTTTCTGCCAATCAGTAAGAAGCTTGTTGATGGCTACCAAATGCATCTTGCTGTGGGACATTTAACCAGATGTTAGTGGGGATGTATGTCCATGTTTGAGCCTGTATATAGAGTGTTAACTCTGTGTGAATTACAGAAAATCCAAAACAAATGTAAACTTGTGCACCTAGTTCTTGTTTTCAATAGTCATTAGTGATGTATGCTGTACAGTCATTCCTCCCTGGAAAAAGAACAGGTCAAAGAAATCACAACATGTTTATTGAAACATGGCGCTGAGATTGAGAAATATTTCATAATTAATCCAGTACGTTAAGTACTACATTGAACTTTAAATACATATGATAGCAGTGTAACTTTTGCCAACATGCGTGTTATTACTCTTTTAATCATGACCAGAGTGCAGGCTGCTGTGGGATTATGTGTATCAGTTGCTTTGTGATGACCGTTACCAAGAATACATTCGATGGGAAGATCCGGACAGCTTGGTTTTCAGGGTGGTGGACCCCAATGGATTGGCACGTCTCTGGGGAAACCACAAGGTGAGTTCCCAGTTCTCTGTGCTTTATCCTTCAGGAAAAATAACTACACAAGTGGAGATCAAAACAAAAAAGAAAAAGCAGGGAACACGGGAGAATAGTGAATCATGTAGTGCATGACTTTAATGATGCGCAATCTCTTTTTACAGAACCGAGAAAATATGACCTATGAGAAAATGTCCCGGGCTTTACGGCATTACTACAAACTGAACATTATCAAAAAAGAAAGAGGACAAAAACTTCTTTTCAGGTCTCTACTGTATTTCTTTCTTTGTCATTCTCTTTCTATTTTTCTCTTAAATAATGTGCAAACTCATCCTTCCTGCCTGTTTGTTGGCTCCATTCAGGTTTCTGAAACTCCCACAAGATATCAGGAAACAGCAGGTCGAGGCTCCCGGCTCCCTGGAGCACACTCCACCTCACGATGGAGACTTCCCAGATGCCAGTCCTACACATGATTTCTCTGAAGACCATTTTGAGGTTTCCCCTGATCGGACCTCTCCACAGCCTCCTCCAACTGGTGCTCCAGTGAGATAGAATAAAACCATGGATCATGTATAGCAACACGGCTCTTACCGAATAAAATAGGAGGTTGTAATATATTGTGGTTTGAGCTTTCAGGGGAGGGAAAAAAAATGCATGTACAGTCTGAAAAAACACAGTTGTGTTGTTTACTGTGAGATTATTATTATTATTTTTATGTTTTTCTGAATCAGCGTGTGTATAACTGTGATCTGGGTAAACACTAATGTTAAGAATGAGGAAAACTGTGAAATTAATCATAGAAATATCCAGGTAGCCAATTAATCTTCAAGACTTAAAATTATTTGCTTTGTTCAATATAATCACATAACAGATCAGATTTATTTTCATAAACTTTACAGGTCTTGCAGCCGTGGGTTGGAAATTACTACAGTTTAATAGTTACAGTTCAATATTAGGTATAACAGGTTAATAAGAGTTTAATAACAAAACATCAATAAGAGAGGATAAATAACTGTTTGTGGTTTTTTGAATGCTGGTTAGTATGCAAGCTTGTTTCCACCACTGGAAAAAAATTGCCATCCATAAGTCAAAATAAATTTCAGCTTACTTAGAAGTAATACCTTGAAATTTTCAGCGCAGCTCAGAATGGCATTTTTAAAAACTTATTATTTTTCAGTGGTGAAAAGAGGGTTTTTCTACCTGTAGCTTAGGTATTTGGTGTTTCGTTGTGTGTGTATGTGTGAAAAGTTTGCATTGAACTTGCTTTGGAAAAAAAAATTTTTTATAACGCATATAAATATAATAGTATTTGTGTGTTTTAAATAAAACAACCAAAATGAACAAAAAAAAATAAATAATTTTTTCTAAGTCATGAATTTGGCATGCCTCAATAGCTAAATAATCAGTTATGTTGAATATTGCAATATTTATATACTGTCTTAGAACATATCCTGTCTTATAAATTTATTGCTCAGATGAAAATGATAAAGTTAACTTCTTATAAGAAAAACGTCGTTAAACAATTGCAG
>VURO01018402.1:10551-24431 GCA_015108175.1 Pelvicachromis taeniatus
GCGCTCACTCTTGACAGTTGAATGGTCTCAATGTCTCCAGCAGGGGGTGCTGTTGTCAATCTAATAAGATTCTCAGTTCAATGATTCAAACACTCGTATTTTTTAGAGTGGTTTGGTTTGCTGTCGAATTCTCAGACAAAAAGTCACCACATGTTACTTTTAAGTCCTGCACCACATGTAGGACTTAAACAAGATTGGCTGATATCATCTTTTACTACACCCATCTTTACAGTTATGGGCCTAAAAAGCATTTTGACCTGTTAGGTATAATAACTCTGTTGGAGCTGTAGAATTTGTAAAATGGAGGCTTGTGTAGAGTGTTTCACAGGCTTTCCTAAAAAGGCATCTTACATATCCATCTCCACTTTGTCAGTTTCATGTTAATTGCATGGATGGACAGATGGCAACACAGGGATAGGAATAGACTGTAAACTGACAATGAAGTTTATTTTGTTTCCACCAGAATGCAAATCAGTTCGATAATGTACTTATTCAACATGTCAATTTTATCAGCAAGTGTGCGTCAGTACAAGTTATTCCAACGAGTCACCACTTTACCAAGGTCTGGAGGAAAACCCAAACTGTCACCTTCAGATGAGAGAAAATAATAAAATGATATTTAGGAACTATCCAGGAACCACCAAGTTTCCTGCCAGTCGTACCAGTATATTGCATAAAATGGATAGAATAATAACGACAGACTACTTCCAGATATTGCAACTTTACCTTAAATCAAAAGTCAGATGTTTGAAACTTGGACATTATTGGGTATTCCAACAGGACAATGATCCCAAACACACATTGAGTGTTCGATAATGTACTTATTCAACATGTCAATTTTATCTGAATGCTACACAACCCGAATGTCTTACATTAAGCTTAAGTTCATTTGAAACTGTCCAGGTAGCTGACGTGGTTTGAGCAAAATATCAGAGCGGCTCACATTACTTCATGGTTTTCCTTCAGTGTCTCCTCTAACATCCAACACAGGAAAAAATTAGCCGGTTTTACTTAAAAAAATGCAAACTCAGAAGAACCAAGTAAAGTTAACAAAGTTAGAAAAGCTAGTTTATTATTGGTGTAAATGCTTACACAACATACACACATGGATTTAATGTAATTTTTAGAAAGTCGAGAGTAGCCTACTTGCAGACAAGAGTAACATTATGTGTCAGGAGACAGAGATCTCATGTGACTCCCGTGTCCAACAGGCAACACTGCATGACGTAAAGATCAGGTGGAAGTCAGTAAATGCTACATGAGTCTGTGTCATGCTAAACCATAACACTGTTTCCAACTTTAGAAACCACAGCACATTCACAACCAAGTGTTGTGAATTAGTGCTTTAGTCATAGACATTGAAAGTCCCATTAGTCTCCAGTGCAGAACCTTCTATACTCAGAAATCCATCCATCCATCCATTCACAGCCGCTTATCCTTCTCAGGGTAGCGGGGGGTGCTGGAGCCTATCCCAGCTGTCTTGGGGCGAGAGGCAGGGTACACCCTGGACAGGTCGCCAGACTGTCGCAGGGCATACTCAGAAATATCAGTCAAATAAATATAAATTCAATTTTGAGTATGACTCCAATATATAATACTGATAAACAGAAGAATGCGCTACAGAAGCATTTTATTTGCACCAGCTGGAAATTTTACACAGTGCCACACTTTATCAGTTTATGTACACTCAGTAAAACGTTCCACCTACTCTCATTTTGTTTAAAGTGTATTGTATTCAAATAGTATATATATGTAAAAGTATTTTGGAATTTTATGTTGCATGTTTGCATGTTTATCCATTGCAACCATGGAGCTACTCAGCCTCCCAACATTATAAATCCTAATTTTACCCCCTGGTCACATGACCATGACATACATGGTATGTCTAATTGGGATGGATTTAAAAACACTGACTGTGAAACCCTCTCCCAAGATCAGAGTGGATAGTTCATCTAAGCTCGCCTTAGCTTGTTCTCCATTTAAAAAAAAAAAAAAAAAGCTTTTCACCATCTACAAACAGATCATTGAAAAACCTTAGAAAATGACCCCTGGCGTTTCCAGTTGTCAGTACACTGGAGGTCCTCAGTCCATCTCCTTTTCTGGATCAGGCTTTCTGGCCACTTACCAGTTAGGGGTTGCCCAGTGCTTCCTACACTATGCACCGTGGATACTACACTCCGCACCTAGCATCCTTGGTACATCTGCTGGATCTCTGGTAGCAGCTGCTGTGGTTTGTGAAATGAATATAAGTAAGTGACTCTTTCTCTTGTTCTGCGATTACTTCTGTTGGATGTATTGATTACACATTTATTCCCCCAATCTTCCAATTTTACAGTTACCATGAGAGATGAGATGATTCATTTTGCCAAGCAAGTGAAGTCTTTTACCCTTGGACCACTTAACCCCTCAAGCAATTTTTTTCACTGGTTGGAGTGTATTTTACGCAAGCATCTTCCGTCTAATGCGCACCAACTGGCCAACGGTCGCCTTGCTGTTACCATGACTCGTCTGACAGATGGCAAGCAAGTTGTTATGTCTGACTTTGAGTCCAGAGAAGATGTAGTACAGGTAAGTTTGCTCTACTGTTTTTGCAGCTCAGAAATAAGAGCAGGTAAGAGACATACTTAATAAGCATGTTGACTAAAAACAGTTGTGTGCTGTGTTCAGGTGCTGCTTTGTAGCTGCTTTTTGCCTGGTTACTGTGGTTTTGTACCTCCATCATTCAAAGGAGTAGTGAGTATTTGGTGGCCTCACAAATTAATTCCATGCACCTTGTGAGCCTTGTTTTCTAAATAAAAATCCAAAATATACATCTCTGCTGCAGATCTATTTGGATGGTGGCTTAAGCGGCATTCTGCCTGTAGTGCCTGGATCCTCTAGTCGCACACTGACTGTAAGCCCATTTTCTGGAGAGAGTGACATCTGCCCTGGTGATGGACCATGTCCGCTGTACGTTGTAACACATGGTGTCACTTTCAAGGGCAATTTGGAAAACAGCTTCAGGTTCATCAATGCCCTTTACCCAATAAATTTGGAGGTCAGACCCAAACTGTATCTTGCTATATCCTATACTGTCTGTATCCGGCTCTCTATTCTCAATCTATTATCGTGTAATAGTAGCAGTTTGTGTTCAAATGGATGGATGGATTACAAAACTTTACAATATTTTTGATCTTTTATTTCATCGTGTCACATTTAATCATATTTATGTCCTTTTGTCCCTCCAGAATATGGAGGAAGCCTTTCACAGTGGCTACAAAGATGCTGTTCGTTTCCTTCGGAGTAATGGCGAACCAGGTGCTAGTCAGAGTTAAAAACAAACAAACAAACAAACAAAAGGTTTTTCTTGGCCAAACTTCATTTACCTAAATTACTCTTTCATTTCTTTCTTTCGTGTTCAAAAGTGTCCCAAGGGCCACTTAGCGTTAACCAAAGTATTGCATGGCTTCAACTGGAAACCATGGTAGATGAAGAGGAGAAGAAGAAGCTGGAAAATGGGACCACCAAACTGACATCTTTTAAAGACAACGGAACCATTCAGATGAGCAACTCTACAACACAGGAAGCTGCACAATATCCTCCTCCCCATTTTGATCTCGTGAAAAATGGTGTGTTTTGAACACACTCACAGGCACAAATATTGCTAATAGACACATAGCAATTTATAGCATTGTAATTGAAATCTGACATTTGTCAGTTTATCAATGTGATGTCATCAGAACGACGAATGATTTATTAGAATGTTGCTGTCCCTTTAATGTGCTTCTTACAGTATATCTTGTTCAATTATGAAATTGAACCAAAACATTCATATTGTTCCACTCTGCCCTTGCAAAACTATGTTTGTTAATATGTGCATTTCAGTGTTGCTGGGCAATGTGATGACTTATCTGAACATGTTTGGACTCCCTGCAAGAATCTTGTCCTACCTGCTGCTGCCTCTCATGCTGTCTTATTATGCTGTACTGCAGAACAGGGACAGGTAATGAATCCACTGAACACAACACAGACAGGCCAGCAGAAATATTGTGTGCTCTGAAACTCTCTGTGTTTTTGCTTGTTAAACAAAGAAGAAACAAGAAAGACAAAAGCTCAATACTTTAACTAATGACTATAACATTTCTGAGATGATGTAATCATCATGAGATTGCTGGAGAATTCCAGGAAACAGCTGCTCGCTCTTGGCTAAGAAATAGATGGTGACGCAGTTCTGTAATTCCTATTTTTGTGCAAAGATGTAATGTGGTAATGTTCTCTTTTACCTTTTAGAATTACTGATAGCAGTGCTTTGCACTGTTTATCATTATGCAACACCACATTAGCTGCAACCTGCAGCTTTTAATTCAGCTTCTTATTTTTGGTTTTTAGAATGACTGATCTCAGCTCACCTAACGTGCTGCAAGGAAATAAATGAGTCCCAGATTGTCAGACTATTGCTGTAAACAGAGGCCACATCTCTGCAACACATCCTGATCATTCCAATACAGCATGATATCCAACACCTACATGTCAGACAGAACAGTTAGAGAAGACTGAACAAGGAGGGTTTTTTTAATAGTTGAGACGGCCTCCTTGTTCTCTCTAAAAAGAACATAGTAGGATGTCTAAAGTTTACAAAGTTGCATCTGTAAAAAACAAAACGTCCGGAACAATGCGCTTTGGAGAGACAAGAGCAACATTGGGATGTTTGGATATGATGCCTGGCACCACATTTAGAGAAAACACAAACACAAACAGCACATTGGTACACACCCTCATACAAATTGGTCCCGTCAGAGTTTTCCCTTCCCACTGTCTCCAATGTAGAGGACCTTGAGACAAGTATTTTTATTTTTTGGCACTATATAGATAAACCTTAATTGAACTGAAGAAATGTTTTCAAGAAAACAGGCCAAAATCCCTCCACAATGATGTGAAAGACTGATTAGTCATACACAAAAAAGTTTTTGCTGTTAAAGGTGTGCTTAGTTTTCTTAGTTTTTCTGCTAAATCAATAATTATGCAGTGTAATGTCCATCCATCCATCCATCCATCCATCCATCCATCCATCCATCCATCCATCCATCCATCCATCCATCCATCCATCCATCCATCCATCTTCTTCCGCTTATCCGGGGCCGGGTCGCGGGGGCAGCAGCCCAAACAGAGAAGCCCAGACCTCCCTCTCCCCAGCCACCTCCTCCAGGTTGTCCAGGGGAACACCAAGGCGTTCCCAGGACAGCCGAGAGATATAATCTCTCCAGCATGTCCTGGGTCTGCCCCGGGGCCTCCTCCCGGTGGGACATGCCCAGAACACCTCACCCAGGAGGTGCCTAGGAGGCATCCTTGTCAGATGCCCGAACTTCCTCAACTGGCTCCTTTTGATGTGAAGGAGCAGCGGCTCTACTCTGAGCTCCTCCCGGATGGCCGAACTTCTCACCCTATCTCTAAGTGAGAGGCCAGCCACCCTTTGGAGGAAGCCCATTTCCGCCGCTTGTATCCGCGATCTCGTTCTTTCGGTCACTACCCACAGCTCGTGACCATAGGTGAGGGTAGGGATGTAGATCGACCGGTAAATTGAGAGCTTCGCTCTTAACAGAAGTGTAATGTTTTATTGTTTATCTGAGGCTGTATTAATTTTAAATTCTGTTAAGGACCAGATGATATTTCATAATATGTTAAACTTCAGAATTGTATTTTTCTTTGCACATTACTGTGCTTGTAGTTTGTTATTTACATTTTACAGCTTCAGTAACATGTGTTATGCAGATGCAATCATTGTGACCTCTCTATTTCCACCAGACTGGAGTTATTGTTCAAGCAGATGCCCGAGTTTCTTTTTTGGACTTGGCACACCATGAGACTTTTTATGTTTTTCTATTCTGAAGGAATTGTCTCTACCCTCTCGAAGAATATAAACAAAAAGTAAGATGGGATCTCTTATCTTAAATGATTACACTAGAAAACCATATAGGATTTATATATAATTATTTTACTTGAAATTTTAACTGTTTTAAATCTGAAGTAATTTAGCCAAACTCAACTGAACTTGAATATCTGTGTTTTAGCATCATGCCGGTCATCAGGGCGCTGTGGCAGAAAGACCAGGCAGAGTCTGAGGCATCGCAAGGACAGAGGCACCCATCATCTTGTAATGAGCTTTCTTCACATTCAGAGAAAGCCAGTCAAAAATCATCTCAGGTTTACAAGAAACCAAAATAGCAGCCTTTGTCAAATACTTTGTCAAAAACAAGTGAAGTGCATTCTTTGTAAACTTATTCAAACATACTTTGTGAAGTGAAACCTGTATGAGTGCAGATTTCCATATAACATGCTTTAAAGTCTTGATGGTTGAGTTTAGAAGCTTGTAATTTACAAAAGCTGAGTAAATTATCCGTATCCATGTTTTCATACTATTGAAATTGTATTGCTGAAGCAGTGGAGTGCAGACCTTCACCGAGGCTCTTTAGTACTCAAGATTGTGCTGGATGTTTTGACCATTCTATACCTGAAGGTATTTGATCTGAAGATGGTATAATGAAAAGGTCATTAAATGGTAGTAATTAACCCTTCAGAATCACTACAATCTTTAAAATACACTGTGGTTAAGTTCTTCTAGAAAAAAGTCAACACGGCTTACTCTTCAAAAAAATTAATGAAATGTTTTATAGTTTAAAGTCCTTTTTAATACCAAAGCACAAAATGTGACAGAAATGCAGATGTAAGTGGTTATGGCATACCTGAAAATAAAAAAAAGCTCCTGTTTTTCTACAGTAAGTGCTCTTTCAGAGTTTAAAAATGGGAACATCACTGACAAAAACACTCGTGGTTAAGAATTTAGCTGCAGGGTGACAGTTAGTCCTGTGATGAGCTGTAAGAAAATAGGGCTCTTTCATTTCTCAGCCTTTTCAGGGTAATCAGTACCTCACTATCATGTTACACCAATTCGGTGGTAAGCCTTAGTTGCCTATGGCGTGTCTTCATTTCATTTCCAGATGCAGCTGCATAAAGAGCTAGGAATTGTGGGAAAGGGCACAAATACTAATGTGTGACATTGCAAGTTTGATGTTGAAGGAACAGAAACCTACTTTCTAAGGCTTATTTGTCTTGTATCAAGGGTTTTTGTTGCTTTTCTAAAATGTTGCTGTTAATAGCTCCTATCTTCCAGTCTATGATGCGTTTGGTTTCATTTGAGCAACGTGTTGCTATAAATTAGGCTATATTCAGAGTTGTAGCTTCACGTCCTTTGAACTTCATGTATAATGACTTTGATTCAGCTTTGATTTTCTGCTTATGCTTTTCTGCTTAATGACATTTAAAGTATTGGGATTAAAATAAAATATTGTTTAAACAATTTTGTGTTTGAAAAATAGATTTTATTCAAAACTACAAAATCCACCAGGATTTGATCTTAGTTGCTAAAATGTGAATCACATCATGTGCACATATGCCTCCTGCATCTGCTTTTTCATGCTGTTGGGCAAAAGAACAGTTTATTATTACTGTAAATAGCCCAGATACATTCTATACTCATTTTATTTCATTTTTATTTTTTTACAGAGGCCACAGAGATGACAGAAAAACATCAATGTTGCCTAGACAGGCTTAAACCAGGGGTGTGGCTTTATTATCAAAAGTAAGCCGTATTCTTGGGTGACCACCTAATCCACCTTTCACACTCCTGTCTCAATGGTAACATGTGTTGACACAGAGAGGAACAGATGATTTTGATCTCTCTGTTCCATGTCCTTTTCATACAGATGGCCTGCTACCTGCAGAGAGATCCTCTTATATAATAAATGTGGATGGATGATACGGATAACACACACATCTGGTGCTGTTCTGCATCAGCCACTGATCCAGCCAGTCAACTGGCAGTAAGCTGGCTTTACAAAGAAAGAAAGATGCCCATGCTGGTTTTTCAGATTTTGAGAGTACGTGGCAGACTTGTCATATAAAGACAACATGGGATAAAGGTTGGAAATACATCAGTTGTTGTTTTTGTGTGCCCTTAATGTTAAATTTAAAAAAAAGCCCACGCCAAAGGTAACAGCATTCTCAAAAAAATAAAATTGATGCTTGCATTTTCTATTGGGCCCTGAAATATTATTGTTTTTTGTTTTAACTGGGCACTTACTCATCAAACCTCCTGCTCAAAAGCAATAAAAAAAAAGAAGACTGACATCAATAAAACTGAGTTCAGATTACTCACTGCCTCTTTAACGATGATATCGCTAAAAGCACATTACTTCTTCACTAATCTGCAACACAGTGATTATACTGTAGAGTATTTGCTACGTGAGGAGAAGAATAATTAATTCTAGGTCATTTTTTGCTTCTTTCTGTAATTTCTGTCACTGATAAAATGCTGTAGCTTCCTCTATATGAAAACGAGCAGAGGAGGTTGACTTATTTTTTACTGATAAAGTCTTCATGGTTTATTGTCGCTTAAGATGATGAAAATGGGTTTTGACAAATACTGCCTTAAAGGTATAGATGATCTCCATCTGGTTCTCTGTGATACTAAAGCACACGTGAATAGATAAACACAACGTCAGACCGAGAAAAACACATCAGATATGTCTCTCTCAGTACAAATATGTATCGAGTGTTCATGTGAGAGCTTGTTTATCTTTGCACAGAGACGCTGACTTAAAACAATTCTACAAATAAAAATGAGCCAAAATCTGTCCCCAAGTAAATACAAAAATGCGATTTTTAAATTATGATTTCATTTATTAAGGAAAAGAACCTCTCCGTGTGTTTAACGGGCCCCATGTGAAAAAGCAGTTGCCTCCTAACGCTAATAACTGGTTGTGCCACCCTTGCCAGCAAGAACTACAAGCAAGTGTCTGCAGAAACTAGCAATAAGTCTCACATCACTTTTGGTCCACTCTTCTTTGAAGAATTGTTTTAATTCATCCATACAGGAGGAGTTTCAAGTATGAACGGCCTTAGGTTAAAGCATTTCAACTGTTGCTTTGAGTCATTCGGAGATCAATTGTCTGGTATGTTTCAGATCGTTGTCCTGCTGCAAAACCCAAATGTGCTCGAGCTGAGAATTTATTACAGTTCATAAAAGTGCGTGTAATTGATTACTTGGGCTTACACAATGAACATGTAGCTTGCAAAGAAGAAAAGTAAATATGTTTTTATTATTATTATTTCTGTGTTTACGTACAGCTGTTTATGTCTGTGTTGTCATACACGAGGGGGAAAAAACTGCAGAAATGTCACAACGACTATTGTATTGATTACCATATAATCTGTAAAAAAGGATAAATGCCACTCACTTATGTGATTCAACAATGTTTCCTGTGAGTCCATCAGCAGGTCATAATTGGAATTTGTCATTAATTAATACCTGCAAAGATAATTCCCATCAGCCTTAGCATCATCACTGCGACCTTATAGACAAGTTCTCACTAAGACCTTTGATGGACTTTGACTTGACTGCTTGCTTACGTTTAATGTAATTTCAATAGACAGGGCACCAGTGTGTATGCTCTCAAAATTTCCTCACTTTTTCGATGCCCTGGAACTTTCTTTGTCTTGAAGATGGGTAATCTGGGGGACGTGTTAGGGATATTGCATCTCCCAAACCTTCAGCAACCCTTATGATCCAACCAAGTGATAAAGAGTTACACACTAACAGATTGTGCAGTTTCTAATCTTTTCTTCTGCTTCCTCTACATCTTCTGAATTTAGAGCCTGGATGATTAGACTGAAGGAAAGTGTTGTATTTGTGCTTATGCCCAACACTAAGGAATGCCATTTCCTGGTAAAGCGGAAAGGTAGTTTCCTGTATGCCCTGTTTGCCCTACTGACCCTTAAATCTTAAACCTCATCTAATCATGCTTTTTAATTTAACTTTAACAACACAGTAGGGAAACCACAGCAACAACGAACATAAGAGTAATAATAAATAATTAATACATATTTTTATTTAAATGCATTTAAATAAATAGTAAATAATAAATATTGAATGTTACTGAGCAGCATACAGACAGTGTGTGTCTGTGGGTACCTGTTTGCACACCTGTGTGTGTGAGCTTATTTGTCTTCATAAGGTTCTCCATGTAAGTGTCTAACAGTAGGTGTAGCCCTGTCCCCCAGGACATAAAGCAGGCATGGAGGAGATCCAGGCCCCCCAAAGCACCAGAGCCCAAGGAGGACCACCGCAGAGGCAATGGCACCACCCACCTAGAAAAGAGCTGAGAAGTGCCCCGGATGGGTGTCACCCAGCAGTCGCGGTGCAGAAGCCACAGGGCTACACCAGAGCAGACCGAGCCCCAGGTCCAGAGATCCGAGATCTGAGGGTCCCCCACACCCTGGAAGGGCTCCCGGGTGGGATCGTTCAGCTTTGATTTTCATGGTTAGAAAGTCTGATGATCGTCGATTATAATAGTTTGTATAGTATATATTTTAAAATAAAACAGATTATGGTGTCACCATTATAAAGCTTTTTTAAGCTGTAGCAACCCTGGTTATTGTATGAGGAGAACCAGTCAAATTAATATCAAAGTATCATCTACTGTTTAACATGCATGTGTGGGACATAAATAACAAGAGCCAGCTGCTGTGTATCTTATGACTGGATGTGATGAAACACTGTTGTGTTCTGAAATTGGCAGATAAACCACCTTCTTGTGCAAAGCACAAAAAGGTGGTTTATCCACCGTTCCCCGGTTACCCTCTTATGACTGGCAGATAAGCACGGTGGAAACTCTTCACAGATGAGATGATTGTATCCATGTTGATGTTTTCATGCTGTTACTCCCCCCCTATCCTCCCCAACCCCATCCAGAACACGATGCTTCCCAGTGCACAGCTGAATAAATTCCGCCTGTTGTGTTGGCCTTGGGTGATCCAGCTAACCAAAATGAAAACAGGCTTTTCATTTTGCATGTGGCTTTGCATTCTGCTGGTGCCTGAAATTGAACTTTTTATTCACAAGTCGTTTTGATTACTTTCTACATAAACCCATTTCTACACAATCTTGCCTTGTTAATGGTTTAATGTTTGACATTTATCTCATTAAACTCCATTTATACCATCCACTCCATTTTTAATAGGAAAAACAATAACAAAACAATACATTTTATTATAGCTGTAATTCTTTGTCGAGGATTGCCAATTTAAGAGAATCAGTGTATCTTTTTTTTTGTTTTTAGTTCATTTCAGGTGTTGCTTCTTCTTCTTTGTGATTTGCAACGATGTGAAAATAACTATCATAACAAATCATAACATAAGATACCTTACTGCCCTGGCAATACGGACAAACACCACTTTGTAGAATTAAACATCTGTTCTCGCTACGTTCACCTTTTCACAGTGAAAACACCAGTTCTGATCAAAACTGTGAAAATCGAGAGGAAAATCTGTCAGGGTATTTTCTGTAATATATGTATACAAACCATGACAGCAGGATTGCCGGATGCAGTAAATAATGGATGAAAACACACACACACACATGCACACACTGAAGTTCAGAAGAGGGACACACCAGTCTGAACAGAAATGTGTCACACAAACTCTGTCTCCAACCTACGCTCATTGTGCCCTCCCCTGTCTTCCATCATCTATCTCGCTCCGTTTATCTTTCACTCAGTTGTGGAATTTTCCATCAAAGCAGCTCGTTAATGATGGAGCACCCTCATGCATCTTTAAGCATTTGACAGGGATCTTCCACTGTGCAGTTTCAGCCCACTGCTCACACAAAATCACACACACAGAGGCCACTTTTTCTTTTTTGATGTTTTATTGTTTAGATAAAAGTCAACAATGTAGCTACCTCATTTCCACTTTAAAATAACAATAGAACATTAAAAACAAAAGCAGGCCCAAACCTTAATTTGTTTAAATGTTTAAAAGTTGTGGTACATGGTATACATGTGTGTGGTGCCCTCTATACATGCATAGCACAGTGAAATATTCATGCTTTTTTGATGTTTTCACATCAAGTATAACTGATTTTATGATGGCCTCAAAAATGAACAAAATAAAATGATAGGCTAGTTATATATCAGAAAGACCACACGTTGTTGAAAGGATATTCCTTTAGGATAGTTTTGAGGGGAGAGTGAGAACGTAAGAATTCAAAGAAAAAAAATAGAGGAGACACTTATGTCTTTATGAAATGTAAAAAAGTTTCAGATGCCACGCTTTTACATTTGTAAATTCATATATTATTCAATATATATCTTCATACAACAAATACTGGAGGTAATCTGGAAGTATCTTTTACTCTGTTTGGGTAACCCCTTGGATTATATTACCAATTACAATTTTGATGAGGTATCTAGTGTCTGTAATGGAACACAATTTTAGAAACCTAACCAACCTTGCCAGGGATGTAGTCGGATTGACTGGATGTTGTTTAAACACCACTCCATGAGAAAATGGGACACACGCAAACACATGCCAACACAAACACATTCTGGATAAATAAGCAGTAGGATTAATATCAAAAGCTGTTTTTACTTCTAGCTGATTTGATGACTGATAATTTGATTTAGCATTTTAGATGGGTAAGTCCTCTTCAAATTTCTGTCGTAGTCCATGTTAGCGATAACGCTCAACTGTGTTACTAGTGAAAATACAGCTGTTGCAAGCTTAGAGTCCTGAACCATCGTCAAAGAGAACGAAGATTCAATTCAATTCAATTCAATTCAATTCAATTCAATTCAATTCAATTCAATTCAATTCAATTCAATTTTATTTATATAGCGCCAAATCACAACAACAGTCGCCTTAAGGCACTTTACATTGTAAGGTAGACCCTACAATAATACATACAGTGGAAAAAAATCCCCCCAATAATCACATGACCCTCTATGAGCAAGCACTTTGGTGACAGTGGGAAGGAAAAACTCCCTTTTAAGAGGAAGAAACCTCCGGCAGAATCAGGCTCAGGGAGGGGCGGCCATCTGCTACAACCGGTTGAGGTGAAAATGTATTAGTATGAAGGCCTCCTCTTAATCTGTTAAACAAGGATAGGAAATTGGCTTAATGTTAATGATGTGAATGAGGAAGGTCCTTGAAAATGTGTCTGTTGTCTTAGAATGCATAGAAACAGGCACCAAACCAGTACCACTGTACATTTGTTTAACTGACAACAATGAAAACAACTCTTAATCGGAATTGGAAAGTGTGTAAAACTGACAGTTCATCCAAAATCATTTCATTGAAATACAAATATGAAAACACAAACTGTATTTTTAATGCTTCTCTTTACAGTTTCTGTTGTTCGATTAAAAACTTTTGCGATTTTTTGATTATCTGAATTTACAAACATTGCTGTGCCTATAAAAATCATCATAGTTTACATTTAGATACATAAAAGTACTACTGCGTCATGTGAAATTTTAACTTCTTATAGTGGAAAAAGAAACCACTGGTGGAACTAATAATAGATATAACACTTGGCATTGCAATGCAATATTTACCAGTGGTTTGTAGTGACTGACAAGCCTTTAAATGGACCTCGCAGCCATGTCTGTGGTGTTGGAAGCTTTTGGAGTTTTTTTTTTTAATGCAATTATCGAACAAATAATATTGTTTACTGTGCAATTTATACTAACAGACCATCCAAGCTCCAGTTTGTGCTCCAATGTGTTGAGTGAAATTCTAATATTTTTTATTTATATCACTTAGCAGGTATTTGATGCACACATTCAATTACAAGCAAGCACAAAAAGCAAAACAATCTGTAGAAATACAATACAATGTGCCATTTTTAAAGTAGGAAATGTTCTCTATTCATTTTTTAAGATTTTCTTTTGCTGCACCTGAATTGACTTGACAGTTGATGGCTGCTGCCGTCATTATCTTTTAATTTTTTAAGGATTTTATTTCCCCACTGTACTTTTTTTTTTTTTTTTTTAAACACACACTTAATT
>VURO01018403.1:0-30897 GCA_015108175.1 Pelvicachromis taeniatus
CTAACGGCTCTCGTTGCTATGGCGACTTTACGTGGATTAAAATACATTTAAAACTTCTCTCAGCAAAGTCTGCCTTCTACAGAACTTACGCCAAACATGTTTGATAAAACAGACCGAAACGTGACAGTTTGGCTGTGTTCAAATTGCAGCTTTGACGTCTCTGTGCAGTTAGGACACCAATCGTCTAAGTGCCGGAATTCCGACCGTCATTGAATGCATCGCCTACGTCACCACGTAGCGGCGATGCATTCAATGACGGTATGCATTCAATGACGGTCGGAATTTCGGCAATTTGACGAAATTCCATTGGTTTGAATAGAGAAAAAAACGATCATAAAAACGTTATTATCTCGAAAAGTATCCCAGTAAAAATTACCAAAAGATATAGCGGCCGTCAGCAGATATAGCACGATGTTCTAAAGCATGAACGGTGACAATAGGACGAGCAATGTAAGCCAAGTTGCGTGACGAAGAACGGAGCAACTAGTTAGGATAATAAAGAATAAAGAATTCCATGGATCTGTGGATCTCAATAGGTTGATGCTGTTTCCCACAGCATCCACCCAATTATACTGTACCACACATTTTGAGTATTTTTAAAATACCTATATTTAAACAATAGTAGTAATTTCCACAACGTAGTGCAAGATAACACACTACGTAACAAAGTATATCATATGCATTAGTATAATGCACTACATAGGATAAAGCTGTAGTTTAGTGCGATGCTGAATGATTTTCTCTCTCCCCTCCACTCCCACACTGTCATTCTTCCTCTCCTCTGGCAGCCTGTGCTATCAGGGGAAAGAAGCTTGTCCACCCACAGCCAACACTGGTTGAGATTCTGAGTCTGTGATTGGCAACCAGCATTTCATTCTGCTGTAATGGTTTAGACAAGCCATCAAAATAACAAAAAACATTAATATTTTTATCCATGATTGAGGTTTTGTGTTTTTCATTATGACACCTGTGTTTGTGTCAGCCTCTTCATATGACTTTGTCCCGCATTCTCCCTCTCCTCTCCCACTTGTTTTTGTTTTGGCAGAGGAATTGGTATTCAGATTAAAGAGCCTCACTCATCTGTCCTGGTGAAGTCGAATAGTGATTTTGGATTAAAATGGGTCACAACAAAACTGATCACAGATATTTCACGTTGACAGGCTTATTAGAGTTTTTTTCCTTCTGACTCTGCTGCTCTGTGGGCTCAAGTAGCAAGCTTTTGAGCTCAGAACTTGCACTTGAAGTCTCTTTTATTGTCTGGGACTAGATTGGAAGGTTTAGCTGTCTCAGTATTTTAGGATGAGAGGATCTGGGGGCTTTTAACCTAAGCTCATCATATTTCAGGCACAGGGTTGCAAAGCAAAGAACATTTTGACATGAAGTACTACCAGATACTATAAAGTCATGCATCACAACCCTGTCTTTTCAACAACAGGACTCCTTAAATTGCTGCAGATTATATCTGGAATTGCAGCAAACCTCAAAACTAGATGAATTCCCAATGAAATACGGTACACAGAGTCAGAGAGCCTAAGTAAATGTGAACAAGTTTCCAAGTAATTGCAGATATTGACTTAATCGCAAGCAAATACACTGAATAAACTGGTCTTATTTGACCTCAGAGGACACAATTTGCAATTTAATGCAAAGCGATGCATTATGCAATCAAATTATCATTAAAAATTCTGAAAGACATTTTATGGGAACTGCACATGTTAAAATAAAGTTAAGGAATTTGACATGGCCTTTGCTGGGGGTTTTTCTGAACTTTGTTAAGGTCTTTTTTTTGTTATGCAACAGCTTGTCGTGGCCTCAAACTTCCCATGTTCCGCTTTTATGTCCCTCTCTAACCCCTCTCTTGGCACGCTGGCCTCTGTTACCCCTGGCTATGGCATATGATCGCCGCGTCTGGAGCCTATTTTTCAATCTTTATGCCATCTGTCAAATAATCTCAGAGGTCATGCTTATCCTTTTTTTTTGTTGTTTGTTTGTTTTAAGATGAAACACCTTTCGGTTTTAACACCTTGCAACCCTACAGGTATTAGCACCAAATACTTTAAACATTTGTTTTAAAGTCTTCTTCATATTAAAAGATATCCAATGAGTTGGATTATTTTGTTTAATCGTTTTCAGATATCTTGAAAATTTTAGGATATATTGTGGTGGTGTAGAATATCATGGAATCCAGGAATAATAAAGGAGCATTTCACCAGTTTACTACAGTACTATGGCATAAAATAATGTAAAAAAATAAATAAATAATTGCATACTGTATAAATCATTTTGTGACCCCAGTGGGAGCTGTTTAAAAGCATATAAACTGCTTCATGTGATCTCATAAGGAGCTGAAAAAATATTTGGGGATTTTATCTTACCAACAGCTCTCTGTAGTCCAGTCCACATTTCTGCCTGAAGGCTGCATCTTGAAGCAACTCACCAACATTTTGCACGTAAAAACGAGTAAAATAAGACACCTGCTTGTTTTCTGCGGCAAAGATTTCAGTCTTTTTTTGTTTTATACGACCCATCTTAAGTGTTCAACCATTAAATGATTTCATCCTTTTGAAATTCAGGTTGGCTTGATTGAGACAACATTTAAAATCATGTCCTAGAGCTTTCACTGGCTTTTGAGGTCAGTCTAATAAAAGATGAACCTCGAGTGCCTGAAAGTGAACAGTAGCACTAATGCTGCGGCATATAGAAGTATCACTTTGCTGTGGGATGCTCACAGCCAACATGTAAAGTAACTCACAGCTTCTTGAATAACATATGAATTAAGCATGATGCTAAGAGGGGAATGTGCATGTACAGTACTGTGCAGAAGTCTTGAGCCTCTCCTCATGTTTCCATATTTTTCTTCCTAGGAGCCAGAGTTTCTTTCAACTTTTTCAAGTGGTCTTGAGCAAAAGTGCTCCAGGTTTTGTGAAAGTCTTTCAAAGTTTCTCTCTTTCAGGTTTCTCAGCCCAGGCTGATGATTGTTGGATGAAAGTGTTTGTTTTGTTTTTTTGTTCATTTCTTTGTTTTTTTTTTGTTTTTTCTCTGGGGGGGGATCTGTTTGTTAACAGGTGAAGAAACACATTTTAATCTTTTGTTTAAATCAGCATCAGTATGTATGTATGGAGTAGCTCAGGCGAAAATTACAACAGGAAGTATCTACAGCCATCTGTAAACCATGGTTGAGGATAAGTCATGGTTTGTACTTATGTCAGTGGTGTGACAAAAAAAACACAGTCAGATTTTGATCCACCATCCAATATCATCTGAAAAGAGTTTGTTAGCAACAGCTTCACTTTTGAGTAGGACAATGATCTCATTCTGAATAAGTGATAAACGTTTGCCTAAGAGTTGAAGAATAAAGGTGGGCAGACCAAATCTTGACTTTGAAGCTTATTAGAACTGTACAAACTGATTTTGCCTTATATACTAAATATCCATGTATGTTTGCAAATGTTTCAATAAATCACTGCACTATTTCTCATTTTCCAAAATATAAAAAAAAAGAATGGTGGCTTAAAACGTTTGCACAGTGCTGTACAAGCAAGTGTGCTTGTGTGACCTTTTAGTATCACAACTGTGCATTTACCTCAGATTGAACTGTGACCAGGTTTCTACATGACTGTCTTCAAAACTGAAGCCAGAAACCTACAGAGACGCAGAGAGAGCGTGTGCAAGTGGATGAAACGTGACAGATTGAGAGTGAGAAAGGAAGAGTGTTGGGTGAATAAAAGACACCAAATAGCTCTTTGCAGGGATGAGTGTCTGCAGACGTGAGTGCCCTCAGACTACTGCTTTTACCCAATAATACAACCCAGGCCTCAGCAACGCAGAGAGATGGGTAAAAGTGCAATATGGCAGTCCAGTTACACTTTGTAATTCTTCAATGGGAAAGACATTCACTTTAAACAAGCACAGAGTGGTGTTATTAAAGTACAGAAAAAGCATGTTTTCATATTTTTCGTATTTTTCACAGATATTTTCTTTATTATTCTTTAACATGTCTTGTATTTATTGTAGAAAAAAAATACAATAGTAAAATATTATTTTAAATTAAAGCATTTAGTCATTTTTTAAAAAAAAAGCAAACATCTTTTTTTTTAAACAACATAATAATGATTATATTTGTGTTTAAGCAAAAGAAAATATATTGTTATGCATTTATAAGCATTAAATTGAATTAAGCTTGCATCTCGGCTCGGTCACAATTTATTAAAGTTGTGACTCACAAAACAAGAACCCGTATTAATCCAGACTGCTGTGCCCTGTTTGCATTTTTTTTTTTAATTGCCTGTCTGTCTCGATAATGAATTCATATCAACAAGAACCAAAGCTGCAGCCAGAGTATGAAGCAGTTTGGTTATTTAGGACAGAGAACAGATTTAAATTTAGAATGAGTGGGTTTTTTTGCATGTTATATAGACTGGTCTTACAGTTTCTCATGTGATGCGTCTCTCTATCCGTCTGTGTCGGACTATTATTCCCATTGACAGTTGGAGCAAGAGGTCTGATTATATAGAAACATAAGCAAAAACTCTCCTACCACTTTCTTGATCTGTGACCTTATTATTTTTGCAAAAATGTAGTCCCAATTAGAGTGAAACAGAAAATAAAGCAGGACGAGTTCCTGGGTGTTTAAGTCAGATCTGCACTTTGTCAAGTCTGGTTTTCAAACACCAGTACACCCACATCCAAGATCCTCTAGGCTGCAAGACAAGATTTCACTCACCAGTCAGTGGGTGATGTCCCGGTGGCTGTGTCCATCTCTTATATACAGTCTAAAGTTATTCCACACTGCAGGCCACTCACTATGGTGCTACAGAGCAGGCTGCCCCACTCATAACTTCTGATTTTGAAGTGCCGGTGCAGGTGGATTTCAACTATAACTTGTAATTTCCTCAGCTAAGGCCATGAACAGCTTCTTTTGAACATGAGTTTTTGTGAATATTTTTAGCTATTACAGTCTCACCTCCACTGATATGCTATCAATTTAGCCATGATAGTGTGTTTTTACAATGACCAGACGCATTCACATTCCAGCTTTCTGGCTTCACATGTGGACCTGTACCACAGCCTGAAGCCTCCACTGTAATTTTCTAGAACAAAAGAAACTGTGTGAAGGAGGAGCACCAACAATATAAACCCAGGCTTAAATATGTCTTCGTTTAGCAGCTCTATTGTTTTAACTAAAGACTGGGCTCTATTTTGAGTGAGCACATTGTTTATGTCCAAATAAAACCCAATCTGAATGAATACTTGCCTTCCTGTAGGCAACGACTTTGCTGACAGTCAAACACTGGACTGTTGACTTAACAATGTTTGTCATTCTATTGGTAAACTATTCTGGGCAGCCATATTGTGTGTGTGTGTGTACAAAGCAGGGAGTCAGCAAACCCCAGAGAGTTTGTGGGTGTGTGTATGTGTGTATTCCTCAGATCCTAGACACAATATTAGGTAAGCACCTAAAATCCTGGCTGAAAATATCACATGTCGAGATGCCCCAGGGATACACGTCCCTCCTCCTGTTAAAGGGCCTGCAATAATATTTACCCAGCATGCATCACCGATGACAGGCCCCAAGCTACCACACACTCCTTAAAGTAAACAGTCAGAGGTGGAGATGAGATGAAGAAACAGGAGGTAAAGGGGAGCAGAGGTTGGGAAGATATAGTGAAGGAGAAGAGAAAGCGTCCACATAGAATAGTGACACATGGTGCATACTGGGATTTTAAAGCATTCCTGGTAGATAGTTGACCTTTTTACATGTCACTGCTACCGCTGTCTCTACATTTGTTCTGATCTGTCAAATAAATAAAAAAAAACATAGAGAGACAGTCTGTACATACACAAACAGTAGTTCTGGGATGTCCTCATGACTTTGATTTCAAATAGATTAACAGTAAAATTAGATAAAGCAGTTCAGTTCTTTTTTATTTATGTAGTGCCAATTTGCAACATTCACCTCAGGGCAATTTATATCCTATAGTGAAGACCCTAAAATATTAAAAAGAATGTCCCAACAATCAGACGCAGCACCGATTGTGCGAAATATGACCACACTGAATTTCTCTCCAATTCCAACATGGTGTTTAAGAAACCTGTGATTTTTAGATTCCTATCCATTATGTGATGCCCTTCTGGGATGTATAAGTCAAGTTTCACCTTCATTTTGCAGCATGAGACAAAAGAACCCAAAATTATGTCATTAGTCATAAAGAACTGTTTCCAGGAACAAGACAAACAATTATCCTGCAACAAACTCGTCTGGCCACCACGGGGCCTTGAAGTAACACTGGCAGTGGAATTTGTTCTCTCAGAGAACAGAGTTTGCAAACCAAAACTCCAAATGTCTCACCGTTTGTCTCTACCTGTCACTTTGACCTTTTTAATTTTTTACATTTTTTTGTAAAACATTTTTGAAATGACTCTTTTTAGATGGGTACCATGTGTGCTTTCAATCAGGGGCATCCCAATTTAGAGGTTTTTAAAGTGTGTTTAGGCTCCTTGTCAGGGGTAAATCATTCCGAAAAGACATTTAAAAAGCAAAGTCTGACCTATTTAGCTGTCAGGCAGCTGAGTTGTTTGACAGTGAAAACAATAAATCACAGCTGCATAGCAAAACAAGCAATCGACACAGAATAGCACATCTCCCTAGCTGATCCAGCCTAGCATCAAACTTTGTAGTCCATCACTGTGTGTACTGTCAGTATTGTTTTTGGTCAAGAAATTCCATGATATGATGTAAAACAACAAGCAAGTGGGTTTGCAGACAGATGTTAGAGCCTCATTGTTTTCCACAAACGTAAGAATGAGTCACAGAGTCTCTCTCATGGGCATTTTCCTTCATTAAGAAGAACTTAACAACTTATCGTAATGGAAATGTACTGATAGATGGCGCATTTATTGGCTTTGGTCTTCCCACATAGTCCCTTATTTCATTTCTTGCATCATTTCATCTTTCTTGTTGATATCCAAATATTCCATAGAGCTGAAGACAGCCAGGTCACTTCACTGCGTTATAAATAGATTTGTTTTTATGAGCTGTCAGCGCTAGCACGTAGCGTTTCTCATTAGCTGAATATGAAGCAGCTCAGTTTTATCATAAACCATAATAAAGATCTTATTATTATCCTGCTATTGTTATCTTGAAGGTTACCAAGCCAATTAAACATCAGCTTTAACTTTCAAAGCCTGTGGTGGCATTGTACGCTACATCGCCAAAGGTAATCTGTCATCTTCCTGCAGTGACATCTCATTCTTAATCTATCATGTTTAGTATGATGTCCACACCTAAACCTTGTGCCCATCTTTTGCTGCTATAACAGCTTCGACTCTTCTTGGAAGGCTTTCTATGAGGTTTAGGAGTGTGCAGCAGCCTATTCCACGAAACACTCTCATTTGAAGGCTACGTGAACTTTGGAGCTTTGTAGCAACTGACTCTACAGAAATTTGGCAACCTCTATGCAGAATGTGCCACTTTGTTATACTATCAATAACAGCTGACTGTGGAATATTTAATAGTGTAGGAAATTTTATGACTAGACTTGGCAGCATCCTATCACAGTACCACTCTGGATTTCACTGAGACCCTGAGCTTGACCCATTCTTTCACAAATATTTGTAGAAGCAGTCTGCATGCCTGGGTGTTTTGATTTTATACACCTGTGGTCATGGAAGTGATTTGAACACCTGAATTTAATGATTAACTTTTGGCAATATAGTATATGACCATGTTTTGTTATTTGTATTTTTGAGGCTGACAGAGTTTTTTCCTATAGTTGCTCGCTGAAATTCATTAATTCAGCCGGTGAAAATGCCAGCAGGTGGAGGGGGTGATTGGGGTTGTGTTAAAATGCCAGACAGCAAACTGAATGTGAATGCTGGAAGCTAGAACGATCAGCATCTCACCAAGGAAAGCGTCATAATAAAGCCACGCTTTCAAGTCCCCTTTGATACATTTGCTATTTTTTTCCTGCAGTGCAGCACATTTATGTGAATTGACACAACAAAAGAGGGAATACCGAAAGCATGGCTTTGTTTTAGTGAATGATTACATTTCACACACACAAGCAAAAGCCCTGAGAAAGAATCTTGTTGGAAGAAGGGAGAAAAAAAAAGGCAGTCTTTCGCATGCTTTTACTCTAACGAACCATCACAGAAGCTTCCTTTCCAAAAATGGCTTCTTAATCACAGTGAAATTCTAAGCAGACCCAGAAGCCTTACTGAATATTATTTTTCTAGCACTGGTCTCTGAAGACTTTGCCTAGTTCGTTAAAGGGTGAAACTGCAGAAGATCAAGGACTGCTGTTTGTCTTTGCTTTTTCACTACACAAAGACTTTTTCAGTTTTTGGAGAAGTTTTGTAGAAAGAGCCAAAAATTGCTCAGGAAGGAGTGAAAAGAGAGGATGTGACACATAAACACTCTCAATGCCAAGAAGTCATGCTGAGCACCTAATACCCGTGCAGTGTTATTGGATGTCCTCACCCGTGTTACATGGTTGCTGCATTTTTAATCTCACCAGTGTACCTCTGTATCTCAGACAGATGAAAGTAGTCAGCACAGCTGGATTAGACGCCACATCACATATGAACGAGACAATTAGAAGCCAAGCGGCACGCTGCCAGTTGGCAACTTCTAAACAACTGTAAAAACCTGTGAAAGGATATGAGGTTGTGTTATGCTGCTGCTGTGTCAAGAGAGCGCTCTGTGTCCCTGATGCTGCTGTTTCTACTGCAGTAATTGTTTAGTTATGCATCCTTTTTTTTCTATCTCCTTCATTATGGAGGCAACCCAATCTTTC
This sequence comes from Pelvicachromis taeniatus, assembly GCA_015108175.1. Lineage (NCBI taxonomy): Eukaryota > Metazoa > Chordata > Actinopteri > Cichliformes > Cichlidae > Pelvicachromis > Pelvicachromis taeniatus. The sequence continues at coordinate 8,796 of VURO01018403.1, forward strand.
CCTCAGCAAAAAATGGAAGCCAGGAAAAAGAAGAAGTGTGGGTGAAATTGACTGAATTGAAATAAAGTCGATTACCCAGATGCTGCCCCACTGCAACTACTTCAGCAAAGACCCAGCAGAATGAAGCTGGAATGAAATTACTTCTTATAAATGCTCCCCCAACAGTTGTCTCTTTTATTTCTCTCCTCTCTTTTTTTTTTCCTTGATACAATTTCATTTCTGTGTTTTACAAGGTTCCATTAAAGACTTGCAAGTACCTAACAATGCACAGCTCTGAGGCAGTCTAACATAGAGCGATTATCTCTGTAGACACAGATATCGCTGAGCATTTTTGTAGAAGCTGAAGCACGCTAATCACAGTTACCGCTTGGATATTACATCCCTGAGATTTGCTGCTCCCCGTCTTGTCTTTATTGTTTTGGCTCTAAAATCTGACAGCAATGTGCATATTTTTGGTCAAGAACTTTATTTGTGTGGGCGTGCATGTGTGGTTTCTAGAGGTAGCTGATATAAGAAGGGTTCTGAACTTGCTTTGAAGTAAACATTCACTTTCTTATTTTGAAACGGTCTTCTTCCTAATGTAGAGCTCCACACATGACTTATTTACACCTTTAGGCCAGCAGTACAGCACTCCAGAAGAAATCAAATTTGGCGTGTTCTCCAATGGCTGCTAGCAAATACCAGTACACTCGCTGTGACTCTAGGTCTGTTCATTTCATGGCGGCTCTGCAACATGGAGGAGCTTCAGCGGCACACGAAGTACTCAAATCTTTTACTTAAATAAAAGAAGAACTGTCACAAAGTAGAACATTCTTCACTGCGTGCAAGTTTGTACGACACTCAGCATTAAGTTAAAGTACTGACGTATGAATAGTAATGTAGAACAGCTTCATAAAATGAAAACGCTAAAGTACATGTAGCTGAATTTTTATGTTCAGCACAGAAATGTATTAGGCTCATTTTCACCAGTGACAGACTTATGACTCATTCTGGGAGTAGACACGGCTTGCAGGTGCCTTAAAACAGGAAATGAAAACTTAGGCAGTGGTTACAAGTTGCAGGCTGTAATCCACTAGAGGATTTTTTTTTTTTTTATTTGTAACAATTTAGTCTCTAAACCTTCCAGATATACGACATATTCATGGGTTATTTTAGTCGTACCGTCCATTTTGCCAGTTTTATTTGCAGTGTCTTGCCACCCTTCTGAAGAGTGCATGCCAAAAACTCACAGTTTAAGTGCAAACTGATTATTTCAGACTTTGTCCATTTACAAGAATCCTGCTGGCCCCGGTTCAAAACATTTCTTCTTGGCAATTTACTGAACTGCATGTCTGCTTCTTGTAGAGGCTCTAGTTGATGCTTTGTGTACGGGCTTGCTTGTCCTCTACCGTCACGTGCGTCTCCCCTTCCTGAACCTCGGGCCCAGCCTGGGCTCTCAGGAGTCATCCCCTGGAAAGGCATGACAGAGCCCCAGTGTTTGGAAATGGCTGCGCTGGCAGCGATAAGCAGTTCAAAGAAGAGAGCGCATTAATGTAATTGGCTGCCAGCAGCACATTGGCCTCGTCGTCTCATATCCACATGCGGTAACACATACTCACCACGCAGATTATTGGAGAGGGGAGTGTGTGAGAGTGGAGAGAGGATAGAGAGGATGAGAATGAAAGAATGGGGGGAAGAGAGATGAAGGCAAGGGCAGATAGAGAGAGGGGAGGCGGAGTCCGGGTCTTCATTGTGTCGCTCATTAAGCCATGGGAGGCTCAGGGAGGCTGAGAGATGAGATGAGAGGTGTCAGAGTTAAATGTCAGGTCTGGAAGGGATGTGGCTGACTTCCATGAAGCCTACGCACACACACATTGAGAGGTTGAGAGGGGATCCTCTGCCGAATCTTCAGTCTCATATTATCCCCTCAACTTCTCTTCTCCTACTCGCTCCATAGCTTCTCTCTCTCTCTCTCTCTCTCTCTCTCTCTCTCTCTCTCTCTCTCTCTCTCTCTCTCTCTCTCTGTCTCTCTCTCTGCCACTCACCTAGTTTTGCCCTCCCAATTTTCCACCCATTACACCCAAATTACTGGTGCCATTGCAAACTGAATTGTTGCAGCCGGGTAGTAACATTTCCACTGAAAAGCCGCAGCCGCAACCGCTACCTATCGTTGTGGAAGTGAAGGCTATTTCCTTCAGCTAATTTCCAAGTCTGTGTGATTGGAGGCACAGAGGAAAATGCCGGGTGGCTTCCTCCACTGTTACGAAATGTTTTCACCAAAGGCTGTGAGAAGCTTTGAAGTACAGACTCTCGCCCTTGTATCTCAAACATTCTCCTCTTGTGTCTCTCCCTGTGAGTTCTCTGCAAGCACTTCTCACCCCGCTTTCTATTTGTTTTCTTCTTTTGCTGCTCTGGGTTGAAATCTTCCTAGTTTTATTCTTATTTTTTGTTTTTTCTTCCTTTTATCTTGTGGCATCGCCGGCCTCTTTCACTTCACAAGCTTGAGTGGAAAAAAAAACCAATGCCATACACACAATCAGAAACTATCAGGGGAACACACAGGAGCATAAAAGAGCTGAAAGAGTGAGTTATTTTAGTAAGAGATGGTGGCGACCAAAACAGAGCTCGGGTCTGTTTTAACGTGAAGTCCAGACTAAAAACACTGTCAGTTAAGCTTTGCGAGGAGAGCAGGTGTAAGCAACTCATAACTCAATTTGGAGGCACGCTTCTGGTTCGTCTCCCCATTTATTTCTAAATGGGACCTAAAACAAGGAGGAACTAAAAAAAAAAAAAAAATAGTCAGACATGATCACTTGATCCATCACCTTGTATTATTTTCATGTATTTCCAGTACACTGTGTACCTGAACCACCTTTAAACGTTGCAACATTCACCAGACTAGCACGTGTTAACCACTTATTACCAGCTCCACGAGGCTAATAAGCTTAAGCAGCATGAGCATATAGCTAACGATTACTCAATCATTACTTAATGCACCGTATGGAGCCATTTCTCTGCAGTTATTTGCCTTATTTATTTTCACACAGGATGTTTACACCAACACTAAACATGTTCTTGATGAAAATAAAAACTGTTACACACAGATACACTGTGTTCTTCACCAAAAATCTTGGCTTCCACACCAGTAGCGTGCCTGCAGTTGAGAACAGCAAACATGAAGCAATCTCTTCATTCTCTGCCTTGGCTGTCACCTAATCCTCCTGATGTGTCTTTCACATAATAATCCCCCTCCTGCTTTGGTTCTGTTTCTATCCATGCGCCGAGCTAATGCACTAAACATACAGTCATCCAAATGTGTCGCATCAATCGATAAGTTTGCTTTCCACAGTGGTGGGAGGTCGGATGGGGATAAAAAAAAAAATGTGTTATTACAAATTAAAAATACATTTACCATAACACCCACAGCACTATAACCAATAAATATATTTGTTCATGATAATATGGCAGTTTAAGTCAAACAAGACCTGAACGCTATTTTGAAAGCTGTAGTATAAAATAAACATGTTATACCTAAAATGTGCACAGTGATCGTCTGTATTTGGGTTTTCATTACAGTAATAAGTAACGCTGTATAATAATGTCACACTATTAAGCACTAATAACGTATTTATAAAGTATTAGCAAGTGCTTAATTCATCATTTATATATGATTACTACTCCTTAATATGTCATTTATAAATACAGATATGTTTATCCATCTGTTACTGTTACACCTTGTACAGCTATCACTGCTACTAAATCACTGCTAGTAATAATCATAGTCATAAGTATAATCATAATATATCTGTATTTAAAATGACATACAAAGGAGGAGTAACTCTATATAAATGATGAATTAAGCACTTACTAATACCTAAATAATACTTAATAGTGTGACGTTGTTAGAAAGTCCTACCCAGTTACAACATTTCAACATTATCAGGGTAAAAATCAAACATCTCAGGTCACACTAAAATAATCACATTGACCTTAACAGCACATAATTATATCTCTTTCCAGGTCAACCTTTCAAGTTGGACCCCAAAACAGCCCACAAGAAGTTACGTCTGTCCAACGACTGCCTGACCATGGAGAAGGACGAGAGCTCGCTGAAGAAGAGCCACACCCCAGAGCGCTTCAGTGGAACAGGCTCCTATGGAGCTGCTGGTAATGTCTTTATTGACAGCGGGTGTCACTACTGGGAGGTGCTACTCGGAGCATCCACATGGTAAGAAACACACGCAAGTGCATTATATAAGCCTGCAAAGAGGTTGATAAACTGAAATATCTTTCTTTTGGGAGTTTAAATCTAGGCTGTTACGCAACCTCCCCCACACACGCCACACACACACACACACAATAGACACACACCACACACAGTGTATACTCTTATCCTAATTATATTCTTTTTACTAATTGGCTGTGAAGTAGACCTTTTTCATGCACAAAAAACCCAAAGGGGCTACGCGTATCTTGTGTGTCCTCAGCATGAGGTAGCCTGACTGTGTAAGTAAAGTCATTAAGGAGGACACTAGTTTCAGATCACTAATGTGTTCCAAAATGTGCCTTCCCTGCAGGTATGCCATCGGCGTGGCTTACAAATCAGCCCCGAAAAACGAATGGAGCGGCAAAAACTCATCCTCATGGGTGTTCTCACGTTGCAACAACAACTTTATGGTGCGGCATGACGGTAAGGAGATGCTGGTGGAGGCGAGTCTGCAGCTGAGGCGGCTGGGTGTCCTGCTGGACTATGACAACAATTCGCTGTCCTTTTACGATGCCATGAATTCCCAGCATATTCACACCTTTGAAATCTCCTTCCTCCTACCTGTTGTACCCACATTCATGATCTGGAACAAGTCAGTCATGATACTCTCAGGGCTACCCGTCCCCGATTTTGTCGATGGTGTGGCCTCGGATCTTCAAGAGCACCAACAGCAGCAAATGGGGATGTGCCGGCAAGACTCGCCATACTTGACCGGGATGAAGACCTGCCACTGAGTGGTCATGTGACTGTAAATGCGATTAAAACACTGACACGGTGGCTCATGAGTTAACTAGTTACTTTCATATGGGTTTAAAAAGTTGCAAATATGCACAGCTGTCTGGAAAAATGTCAGTCCGGTTAGTTCGTAGCCATCCAATGTTTTGCAAATGCATCATCAACGAATGGGAACGAGGTCTTTTGACTGCAGCCATCAGCATACGTAAAGTCCATCCGATGCCCTGCGGTCACTGACAGAGAAAGCTTTGGTGTCCTGTATTTTCAGGACTATTTAAGGTCTTCCTTTTTTCATCTGTGTTTCATCCTAGGCAGAAGACCAAAGTAAGAATTTTCATGTTAGCCATTTGAATTTTGAAGGTGCAGCACATGAACAGTGAACCTACTTAACCTGTGGTAGATTTCAAGAAAGACCAAAAAGGAAAAGAAAAAGAGCAAAAATGAATAGAAAACCAATTGAAATCCACGTTTTGATATTATTTTAAATAACTGCAAGAACAACATGCTTTCAAAAGTATTTGACTCATGGTGTTTTGATGACAGCATTGGAAAGCGCTGTCCACCGATCCATAATGTCCTTTAGTTGGCAAACAGGTTTAAGATCTGGTGGATGGAGAGGCCATAGCAGATGCTTACAATGACAATTTTCAGACTTACCGAAGCAGTAAGTGAGCCCCCTCATGCGCTAACTATCGGGGGCACTGTTGTCCTGTAAAAAGACAATCTTTTAATGTCTTGATTATAAATTACACTTCTCTCTAAGGGGACAAGTAAACACAAACCTACCAGCAAATTACTCCACACATCATTTCAGAGCGTCTCAGCGTTAGGGTCAAGCAGCCAGGATTTGGCTTTAGTTTATCTTTTGTCTCCGTGGTGTGAAAATTGATGCCCCTTTCATGTCTGTTATTACAGCGCAGGCAGCTGAGCTGGCCTTGTAGCATAAATTCTGGAAGCTCCAACTTTCAAGCTGCAGAACTTAACCTCCTGTAAGACCATAAAGTGTCTAACGTGTTTAAATTTCTCTTTTATTACAGATTTAACAAAAGTGTAACGTGTGAATTGGGTAAGCTTTTGAAACGCTGCCAGACTGGACTATTTCTGTCCCCCAAAAAAGGAGCTTTTTCCCATGGGGAAGTTTGAGTCCTACAAGGTTTACGCTAGTACATACATTCTCTGGGAAACGTGCAACACCAAGCTTCTTCTTTTTTTTTTTTAAACGTCTTTGCTTTCATAAACTCATCATTTGATTTCTACCTTAATAAAAACAAATAAAAAACAAAATCATGAACAGACAATTGCTGATTATATTATAGCAAATGCGATCTGTATTTTTCCATCTATGGATGTAACTGTACATAACTAAAACACACTAAAACTAGAAAATGTGTGTATCCTACAGTTTCTCCAAATGTGTATGCAGACATCCAATTATAGACATTACAATCTCTAGCTTGGTAGAGTTTTGTATTTACTGTACACAATGGAAAAATAATGCACACCAGTAACTGACATATTTATCAATGTAAGCAGATTCAAGACTAGGAAAAAACAAAAAATTAAGACAGCGAGTTCAGTAGCATTATTTCTTGGTTGTAAAAGTAACACGCAACTTAACATGCAGCTGCATATTTGGAGTATAATGATGTATGCTTAAACACAGTACCTGAATGCCACATTAGTGTCATCTACACTCCCAAAATGTGACGCATTTACAGTGTGACCATACTGATGAAACAAAAACACTAAAACCTCCCAGCATTAGTCCAGACATGAGTGGTATTCTTTTTCCCACACAGAGACTCTTGATTCTTAAGAATTAAGTGTGATTCTTAAGAATTTTAGTTTATCTACCACAGCAGGCTGTACTGCAAGTATTTCCTTGCCACTGTTCATGTGTTGTGTCCTTAATGGCTGTGTGTGGTCACTGCTATAGTCCTTTCCTCGATCTTCCTCCTGGATTCGACCCGTCAGTCTTGTTTTGTATTGACAGGTCACAGCTTCCTTATTTCAGGAAGTGTTAGCGTCACCCCCGGATTCTTTATTAACAAGATCCCAGGGGGTAGATTTGCATCATGTGACTACTCGACTTGTATAATAAGAGGTTTATTGATAACTAGAGGAGAAAAAAAAGTGTTATTTATGAAAAAAAGTTTACTTTTATTATTAATCGCAACATATTCATGATGCACTTTTTAATTAACACTAACTCCCCTCTATGAGTATTAAAATAGATGGAAATGTGTGGCAGGGTTGTAATGGGGAGGGTAGGAGACAATAAGCACTACTGCTGGTTGTGTTAACTCATCCTATTTTTCTGCTCATATTTTCAAAGTAATTTATGATGGTTAGCGTGTAAAACCTACTGCAATAAAACCTCTTTTGGTCACTCGGAGAACTTTGCAATATAGAAAAACGTCACAGCTCTAAGGTTTTACGTTTTGTTTTATGTGCTTTAAACACAACCAGCGACTTGTCCTCCCCATTGCTTTTTTTCAATAGCATACAGTGAAACTATGTTTAGAAAAGGGATATGATTATGATGGTGTTTGTGGGATTTTTATCATGATTATAATGAATAACTAATAGCTGTTTGTTGTTGACTTTTCAGGGAAGGAGGCGGTTAACACTTAAACCTGCTGTCTGTCGCAGCGTCATGGCATGATTGTGTTTTCCTCTGTAATTTGTTACCACACACACACACTCACACCAACACACTCCATGTTCAGTTTAGGTTGGTCTTGTCGTGATAAATGCATGATACATTATAGGATCTCACAGTTCACTGGGTAATTTTAGTAACTCTTGATCACCCATTTTTAGTTTTATTTTTTTCCCCTTTGGGTAGAGGCTCACCTGAACATTTTACAGCAAACCTGACCTCCAAACTCTTTCTGTTCTTGATCACTATTCAAATAGCAGCTGAAGCTGGAAAAAATAGATTTGCTTTCTCGTTTGGATTCAAAGGCCTAGCGTGGGTGACAGTTTCTCTCTGGTTTAATATTCGAGGAAGCAGGGCTGATTCAGACAATCAAATATGTATCATAGTTTTTGCCGATTTAAGAGCCCGCGTAGCCAGAAAGTTGAGAGAAGCTGTGACAAAGTGACACTGGAGGTTGTGCTTAAAAAAGAAGCAGACTTTTACCTGATTTGACACGAGAAACCTTACGCCTCATTGCCGATTTAAGTCCTTTTACTCATCACGAGGTGTATAACTGTTGACTGTCTTGTAGCATTTCTACTCAGACAGGCAATGATCTCCATGACTTGAAAAAGCAGGCATACCCTGCAAACACATACTGTTTTAAATCATTCGCTGGTGATCTTCTAGTTCTTTGATGAGTTGGTTGGGATAGCAGTGAAAATCGGATCTGCATTATTCACCGAGGGAGAACTGAATGATGCATCAGTTATGAATATTTACTCAAGGTGTTGATTGATAGAGATATTCCACATGTCAAAGATAACAAAGCAGGGAGCTTACCGAATGTTACCTGACTTCCAGATATCCATTCATCTTGTTGAATAATGTCGGTCGCAGGAACCAAACAGTGTTGATTTGTGATCTGGACTGACAAGCTCAACTCATCTGTGCAAGTGTGCTTGGCTTGGTCACTGCATGAATATGTGACCTTGCCGCAGGTTCATACTGTAACTCTGTCCTTATCTTCGAGATAAGGTTTCCTGTCGAGTCAAACATATTCTCAAATTGATTTTTTTTTAATAATGGGGGGGGAAAAAAAAATCTTTGAAAGCATACAGAAAATGTCCGTTGCCATGCATATCAGATCATCTGCAGTGCTCTTTTTTTGTGTCACAAGTCAATACAGTAAAATATATACGGTGAATGATTTTCAATAGCTACCCACTCCTCGTAGTGCAGTGTAATACCCTAGAGTCAATGCAATAGATTCTCCTTTCTGCTTTTCTGTTTGTGTAACTTGGGAAATGTTTTTTTTTTTTTTACAACTCAAAAGAAAGGCACTCCTCTCCTTTTGGCATTTGGACCTTGATTTAAAAAAAAAATGAAAGAAAAAAAATGAAACAGCACAAAAAGAGCAGTTTTGCCTTCCTGCAATGCTTCCTGTTTCCATAGATATAACAGATATACTTTTAGCCAGAGAGGAATGTAAATCATAGGGGGAAATATATATTATATAAAGTTGTATATTATACAAAATATATATGAACCAATGTTATTTATGTGAATTTAAGTCCAATTAAAAGTCTGATCCCAAAAACTGTTGGAGTCGAGAGTTTCTCTTCAGGTTTGTTACTTAAAAATTATGCAACTGCTAAATATACTTTGAAGTATTTACAGAAAAAAACTGAGATCCAAGAGAGGACTGAAAATAAAAAGTCCAGGGTTGGACAGGACGATGCTCCTGTCCTAAAGTCTCAAACTGTTCCTTAATCATATTGATGTTTTAACCGGGTTCACAACACTAAAAACATTCATAATTAATCCCCCTTTAAGTTGCTTGTAGAACACAGTGTGGGCCTCTCACAGGTCTTACAACCACGTACGGGAATTTAAACTACAACCCACAGCTTTCAAAGAGGCTGAGCCCTGGAACAGTACATGGGATCGTAAGGTTGGCAGGTCATCCAGAGCTCAGGGTGGGGTTTGTAGCGCTATACCCTTTTAGCCCTCATCTGCCATCACTGGCACGAGTTACTCACTTCAACTAGTACTGTAGTGCATTGGCCCCAGCACTGCCTGCGAGCATGGCACAAACACAAACACTGACCCTGAAAGGATGAACAGTCCGCTCATGTAATTTGCATTTAATTTACTCTGAGGCAGCAGGAATGCTCTAACAGTGTAATAAGGGAACCAGGGGAATTTCAGCTGGCTGAACAATTCAAAATCTATACAAACATATAAGATGACAGCTGTGGGCCTGTGTGAAGTTTGCATGTTCTCCCCATGTCTGCGTGGGTTCTCTCTGGGTACTCTTGCTTCTTCCCACAGTACAAAGTCATGCCATTAGTGGGGTTAAGTTAAATGGTGATTAGAAATTGGCCCTAGGTGTAAATGTGAGTGTGAATGGTTGACAACCTGTCAAGTGTGTACCCAGCCTTTTGCCCTATGGCACCTAGGATAGGCTAAAGCTGCCACCCCACCCCCGCAACCCTGACTTGGAAAAGAGGATGAGAATGGATAGAAGATGACAAAATCAGTGAGTGTGAGATTGCCAGTGAGTTCATACCCATCTTTACATTCTGGCTTCATTATAGTGTCATCCACTCACCAGTAACGTTCTGTGGCTGCAGCTTGCACGCATTGAGGCAGGCGGACAAAATCTGCCCACCGACTGATATACATACAAATACCAGTCAAGGTACACTCAAACGCTTTTGCAGTACCTCTGGCTATAGTATTCATGCCAAAACTCTGCCCTGATGACACTCACAGACAGACTCACAGAGTGAAAACAAGGCACTCTCTTGCAGCTGCTAGATGTGGTGGTTTAATGCTTTCTGCCCTTTGACCTCTCTCTACCAAGAACGCTGAAAGAATTCTCTCAGAAACAGTGTAGAAGAGCTTGTTTTGCAAAACAGGAAAAGACTATAATAAGATCCCTGCTTCTCTGCATTTCCATTACAATTTAACTAGAAGCTACATGTTGAACCTCATTACTTGATTAACATGATAATGCAGTGCCTAATGTAAATTTGCTTATTGAATAACATAGACAGGCTCAGAGAAATCCAGTTTCAACCTATTACCTCTCCATTATGTCACTGCAACTTCCCCGAAGGTTAGGAGACATTATGATTATAAATATGTGCGCACATGTATGCATACGCAGTATTTAATCCTGCGTGATGAATCTTTGCCTATGCACTGATGGGATACAGGGCTCAGTGACTTAACTCCATCCAGGTTAGGCCACAGGTTTAAAGATTGGGACACTGTCTACCTCTCCGTGTGTGACAGATTAGCAAATGGTTAAATGTGATACTCGCTCTGCCTCTGCTCCCTCACACTGCTAGCAAGCAAGCTGTTGGAGCAACCCATAATTACATTTCTAATTGCAGAATAATTAGGACTCCCTGTGTAGCTCGTTAAGTCATTTGTCACTAAAGCCTCTAATGTGGCATACAACAACTCTCTAATTACAAAGACGGAAAAGTGCATAAGATGGGCAGCATTTCACAACTTGTGGCCTAAGTTTTGTTTGATACATATTTATTATTATTATTATTATTATTATTATTATTATTAGCTGCCTTGACTATGTTATAACCTAGTGAAACAACCTACAAGCAAAAACAGAATCTTCCAATGATAAAATGAAGTAATACCTCGTGTGATTAAGATACACACTGCACATTAGAAAAGCGGTTGCTTTCTTTCTTTTCACCTTTAAATTACAGCAAGGTCAAGTAATTTCACTCGACAGAGAACAGTAAAAAAAAAAAAAAGATCTAATCAAAAGCGGATGATATACTGCTGTAATGTACCCCATCTGGCCTTTCAAAAAAGACTGTGTCTCAGAGTTCAATCAGAACTCTGAGAACTTAAACAAAACTTTTCTCTGAAGGACCGAGTGACAAAAATATTTCCTGTCAAACTGATTTTATTCAACAGTTTTGCGGCAATAATTTGATAAATGTGTGGATGAAAGAATTACAGTGCATCTTTTGAATAGAAGAAACTAAATGAAAGAAACTGAACAACGTTGGGTTTGCACACACCTCCAGGTAACATCAAACACTTAATAAAACTGCAACGAGTCAAAAAAAAATGAACACAGATAGCTTTTTATTGGATGCCAAATCCCTGATGCGTTTTTGTGGTTAAACAGGACTGGCTTTTTAATAATAAGCCCAGCAATCAATAGGGCTACACTATTTTTGTTGCTGATCCTATCGTACAGTCATAGCTGTTATGAAATCATGCGTTGCTTATTCAAGGCAGTAAACTTGGCAGCTCTATAAACAGTACAGATATATATGAATCATGCAATGCACAAACACTGACTCCAATTGTGTCCATCTCCAGTTAGGCATAATAGCATTGCCTCTGAACTCATCAATAACCTAATAAATCCTGCAAACGATAATTAGCTGGGAAATGAATGCAGAATACTAGCAATATTTTATCATCTCTTAAGCTTTTTGATATACAGCTCTTTCCCTATGGCAGAAAGAAATTGGACTAAATGCAAGTGGGGCCTATCAACAATATTTGATCATTTGTCGCCAGTATTAAAATCTGCTATTACCATCGCTTAATTCTACCCCCTTGACACAAATCCAGCCAGATTTGTCATGAGTTGCGAGCGGCCATCTGTGTGTGTCACTGCAGTTCATAACTGCCAGAACTACGAATGCACAGCTGGATACAGTGAAGTAAAAATATGCATTACGCCCCTGGCACTGTTTTACTCACACACCTGTCCCAGCAGGTGCACCTATGCACTACTTACCCAGAATATAGTGTCTTAAAAAAAAAAGAAAGAAAAAAGGCCTAATTTCATTACCATCTGCTTAGGAGAAAGACAGACACTTTATTTAGAATCTGGCTTATTTAAAATGTGCAACTGTTAGGCAGAGGCTCATCTGCTTTCAAATGAGAGGCTTCAACGGTGTGTGTAGGAGTGCAACTGTGCACCCAGTCCTGAATGTGTGTGTGCGTGCGCGTGCGCATGTTTGTGTAAGCCTACTTGAATGTGGGTGGTTGCACGTGTCTTGTAATAAGGTTGTTTTCTTCCCTTTGCTTCATTTTGAACTACTTAACCTTTGCTTAAGGAAATTCTTCAGAGACTGAGGCTCTTTTTTTATTTTCCAGTACATAAATATAAAAAAATCACATAATAAATCAAAGATAAAAACAAACAAAGAAAGCAGGATCAAAGCAAAGTGTGTGTGCGGGGAAAGTGTTGCCTTTAGACCTGTTGAGAAAGACAGAGGCTGCCTTTACCTTTCCTAAGTGAGGATGAATTAGACCACCATGGAGAAGAGAGTAAAAGCTTGGCTCTCTGCCTGCAGGTTGATGGAGGAGAGCTATGAACTCTGGGAAATGAGGATCTAAACAGAGTGTAGATCACAAAGCCCACTGGCTCTGTCTCTACCAGACACAGCCTCTTGCTCTCTCTCAGACTCAAACACCCAGACACACTCTAACACTCACACTCCACAATCAATGTCTAGATTAATCTCTGAGGGAGGAATCGATCAACACACCCGGTGGCATCTCGGAGAGACCCGGAAGCTTGATGGTCCCGCTGAAAGAGAGTGATATGTCCAGGTGCTTTAGAGACATCTCAGCAGAAATCTCTGCCTTTCCATCTTTCCCCATGAAAATGACAGCAAGTTAGTTTCAAGGAGATATGAAGCTAACACCATGTCATTGACATATGAATGAAGAGCCTGGGGAGAAAATCTAAGTATAATCCACAATTTCTTTGTACATGGACAATGACAACAAAAGAATATTCTTGCTTCTCAAGAACAAAAGTCACAAAGTGCTTTACAATAAAAATAAGATACATCAATCAAAACTGTATAAATAGAAAGCATTTCTTCATTTAAGTCATCAACAGCGTCCACGTAAAACCAATGCAAGTGAGTGTCACAACTTGAAGGGTACAAAATCTAAGGTACCACCAACAAGCACTGATTAGCTGACCCCAAAGACTTTGAAGTTGCATATGCATAGGAAGTTCATTAATACAGAGAGGCATCTGACCATGAAGAACTCTTAAATGATCACCAAAACCTGAATCTTAAACTTTACAGGGAGCAAGTGTAAATAAGGCAAAATTGGTGTCATTGGTGGGACTCTTAGAAGACCTGGTAAAAAGCACTGCAGCACGATTCTGAAACAAATGTAAGCAATCCGGGAATGTTTGCTGAGGCGCAGCAACAACAAATAACAATAATTAAGCTATGATGAAATTAAAACATGTGCAATTATTTCCATTTCAGATTTAGGCATAATGTATGTGCGTAGATGGTACAATGTAAGGTCAGCACAGTGTTGTGGTGATTAGCATGATCATCTCACAGGAAGTAGGTCCTGGGTTCAAAGCCACTGGTTGACTGGAGCGTTTCTGTGTTGAGTTTGCGTGTTCTCTTTGTGTCTGTGTGGATTCTCTCCGGGGACTCTGGCTTCCTCTGGATAAACACATTAGGTTAATTGGTAACTCTAAAATGACCATAATGTGAGGTAGCTGTCTGTCTCGTTATGTTAATGCTGCAATAGATTGGTAATCACCTCTTGCCTTATGATATTAGGGATAAACTTCAACCCAGCCATGACCTGAAGGACAGATAATCTGGCAACATTAGGGAATTTGAATGACCTGTAAAGCAACAGGTGGTGATTTAACCCTAACCTAACCGAAATGTGATTTTTCTAATGTGAAATACGTGCCGTGCCTCCAAAAGGTTGGGAAACACTGATCTAGGTAGTAGTTACCACAGTCCTGAGTCCTGCCTCCTCTGACACAGGCTCCTTTGCATAAACCATGCAGAGTATTTCCACTAGATAGATGTAAAAATGAAAACTGCACTAAATCAGAGCATTTGAATAGGGAATCAGATGCTTTGATTTCCTATTTACTTCCATTGACATTGTGTGAAAACAGACAATATTACCAAGCCCCAAATTAAAGATATACAGTTGGCCGATGCAAAATCACACATACCAACAAGTGACAAAATCACCAACAAAGTAATGGCTGCTGGCTAAATGAGTCACCAACTTTCACATAAAACATTCTCTAATCAAGGACCCATTGTTTAAAAATCTAGACAGAAAATCATGCACCATTATTGTTAGAAATACCATGTGCTGTGTCATTTCCCTATCTCTGCTGCATTTTTATCTGAATATTAAAAACATTACCTTTGCAGAAATGTAACGCACTTGTTTGTCTCTTTTTTTTTTCTTTTTTTTTTCTGGACGCTGTGAGTTTATGTCAGGAGTTTGGAAAACTTCAAGTATCAATTACATGCCATTTTGTCAGCTCTGTTTGGTATAAGTGTATCTGTAACAACTACAGGTGGCCCACACTCACAGTTAGAGTGCAGTGTTTTGACCAACCTGTCTTGAAGATTGAGTGTTTCTATTTAGATGAAACAATTCAGAAGAGGGTTTTGGTTTAGCTAGAGGGGAGAGTGTCTCAGAGGAGCTCTTCATCATCCTCTACAGCCACTTTCACAGGTTAATGAATCAAGAAAATACACTCAGGACTTTCTTACTTAGGAGCTGGGGGGTTGCGGTTTATGGTGCATTTTAAAATTGATAGCGAGAGATAAAAACGCAGTGAAGTCAGTATTTGTGCATGAGCTCCTGTTTTGCAGGGACCGAAACAAGAATAACATTTCACATAAAGCACCAACTGAAAATGTCTGAACCGCACAGATGGTCAGATGATTTAGTGCTCAGAACTGACATTTGTTGGAACATCTTTTAAAACATTGTAACTATAAGCAGTAAAAAAAAATAAACGTTTGGTTCCATATATCCTGCTAGCACATAAACACAGCCTACGTCACTGCGTTATGATTGATTATTTAAGCTCCTAATATAACTCCTTCTCCTGGGAGATAGAATAATTAAAAGCAGCCTGATAATTTTGTTTAGTGAACCGAGATGACTCTTTGATCCATGCATATCTGATCTGCACCAAAACAGCCATCACCATTTAAATGATGCTCCATATTATGATTAATATCAAGCTGCCTCTGCTCTTGTCTTCCTTCATCTTTGATATTTATCAATCCATCCTTCATGCTGATGGAAGCCCATTAGCTGCAGATGCTTTCAGGTTGACATGTTGACTTAATAAGCTACATCTCATGATAAAAATAACTGTCCGTGGCACACGTGTCTTCCCTGTCTGCATAAGAGATGTTCTCTAATAAGGGTGCGCTGCAAGAGAGGGTGAATAATGAAGCCATACTGACATAAATTTGACACTACTAGACAGTCACCCCTGCGAGGGGTGACTGGGAGAAACGTGGGTTTTTAAGTCTCCTGGGAAAACTATGCAGTCCCCAGGCAGAACATCACCCAGAAATCCAGTGAGCTGCTGTTCACTGCATACATATACAATCAATTTCAGAGGTGACCCCCTCGCTCCCAGCGCAGCACTCAGCTGGAGGCTTGTGAGTATCTTAACTGCTAGCCAGAACCTTTAATCGTGGACAACTCTGATTCAGAATGAGATTTCTAACAGATACAACAGCTACACATCAATATCTGTTTTTACCACTGTCACTGCCATGGCAAAGATATTTGGAGTAGATCCTTTTGGACTTATAAACACCCTTTATTTTTTTACTGTGTGTTTCAGGAAAATGGGAAGTGATTTACTGAAATGTGAAATGGAAATATAGTATATGTAGCGGTCGCAAGGTAATGTGAAGGGGACCAGATGACACAAAAACAACCACACAAGACTTCAGTTGTTTTTCAGAGCTCTGATTATATTTTCTTCTCCAAAATACAGCAATATGACACTCTCACCAGCCACACGTGTAAAGATCAACCCCCAGCACCTCAAAAAACAAAACAAACCAAAAAAAAAAACCCTCCTTAAATAGGCACCGGTCATACCACCACCAACATAATTCAAAAGATTTCTCCTCAACACAGTCCAGCTACAAATAAACATATATAGTGAAATACTGCAGTTATTTTAACACACCTCACATATATCTGACTACAAACAAACCCCCAGTTAAATAATATTCAAACTAACTAAATCAAATTAAACTGAATATTGAGCCCACTCCCACCCTCAACTCTCATTGGATAGTTTACGCCACTACCAGTGGATAATTGGGGAACTCCATTCAGGTGAACATCATTAGGCCGTAATCATGTGTGTGCTCCATGAATCAGGCCTTCAGGAAGTTGACCTCAAAAGAGAGAGAGAGAGAGCGGTTAGTGGACTTCAAAGCAAAAGCATAACAAAATCAAAAGTTCCTGTGAGACATTGCGAGAGTGTGCTTCACCTTAGTGAGGGAGATGCTCTCCAGCACCTTCACAGTATATAAGACAAAAACAGAGTTTGTAAATTGTCAATATTTAGTATGACCACCTTTGTTCTTCCCACACCCTGAACTCGCTCAGGCAAGCTTACTTATACTTTCTGTAAAGGTAGTTCTCCAGGTTTTCCTTTTGTAGTTTTCTTTCCAGATATACTTTTATTGCACTGGTGCTGAACAGACTTTCCAATACCGTTCACGTGCTGTAGATAGTTTTTTAGGCATGCCACTTTTTCTCTGTCCTGCATAGTTTCTCAGATGTTTTAAAGAGACAATTCACACCATGCCTAGATATGCTAAGTTTTTGGATAATAGCTCTTTGGAAATCACCTTGTTAGTGCAAAAATAGTATTTTATGCCTGTCAAACTGTGTTGTCGTTGGTATTTTCACAGAATTAGCTAAAGAAATGGAAAAATGGAAACAAATTATGTGTTTTGGAGCCAGTTAAGGTGGTTCGGGCATCTGATAAGGATGCCTCCTGGGCGCCTCCTGGGTGAGGTGTTCCGGGCATGTCCCACCGGGAGGAGGCCCCGGGGCAGACCCAGGACACGTTGGAGAGATTATATCTCTCGGCTGGCCTGGGAACGCCTTGGTGTTCCCCCGGATGAGCTGGAGGAGGTGGCTGGGGAGAGGGAGGTCTGGGCTTCTCTGCTTGGGCTGCTGCCCCCGCGACCCGGCCCCGGATAAGCGGCAGAAGATGGATGGATGGATGGATGGATGGATTATGTGTTTTTGCACCAGTGTGCTGGTAACTAAGTGCCTACAGATACAATTTAAAATTGTTTTTTTTTTGCTGTTGTCTGTTATGTGTATACACAGCACTGGTTAAACCCTGGAGTTGGGTGCCGTTTGTAAGCTTGAATGATTCATAGGTGGTTAAAAAAACAAGCAAAAAAAAAAAAACCTTTTAAAATGGTCAAATAGAAGCACTTGCCTGAAAATGAGTGAAACTTTTGTGACTTTTTCATAGCAGAGAATATTGTAGAACTTCCATGAAAGATATCCGACTTCTCTTTAAGCTACTGACGTGTGCTTAATCTCAACACGTGAAACTGGTGCAAACATTAAACAGACTCAGTGAATAGCTTTGTTTGAACATGACACGGATTTGTTTAACAACAGATGACATATCGAATCTGTCAGAGAGCGAGAGGAATAACAGTGCCATCAATTTTCGTTCCATCCTTCTTTACAATGATGTTTTGAGAGGATTTTATGAACTAATTACAATTTTCAAATTGCCAGCGTGTGCTTTAGAATTTCTTTGACCAGTTCGGTTTTTCCATCAAGTATGAGGATTTTCTACCAGGTTAGATTGCATTTGGACTCAATAATAAGCACTAATATACAGCTTTAGTCATCATAGTAGGGTGTGAATCATAGATCACACAAAAAGACTGAGATTTTTATAAAACAGCCATGTAAGATTATCCTCTCTATCTTTTGTGCTCATGAACAGCAGGAGATGTGCTGGGGGAGTAGATATATTGTTATCCTCAGGCTGTAGCGCCCCACACAGCTTTACATCAATATTATCCCATCTACCATAAATGATCTATAAATAACAGAACTTTTCAATGTAATCACAGAGGTTTCCTGCCTGTTTTCATCTAATTATTGACTGAGTTAAATAGAGCTGGACAGACATTTCCTATTACTGTGCACTAGATTGTAGTATAATAATATAATATAAAGCACACTACATGTGGAGAAACAGCCAGCAGGTCTCATATGCTTTAGTTGGCTTTGAACCAGTTCTAAATCTGCCATCCTCTCCAGTTGCGGGGTGAAGAACTTGCCACTTTTCTCAGTAAGCTGACATTTCACCACAGCCAAAAGTTAAATGTCGCCATGTGAGGCATACAACTGTGTCATGAATCTAATGCAGCTCAAGGTCTGGCAGAACTGTAGATTTGGCCACTGCAGTGCATTTCTGTACAGACAGGGAAATATAGAGTGACTGAATAAATGTAGAGGACTTCAATTAATTTAATTAATGGATGTCAGTATAGACAGATGAATTGATGCATACAGTAAGCACAGAGGTTTAATCGGTGGCTGGGTATAGAAATAGCCATTTAAGTGGTAATGTACCATGAAAAAAACCCCTGTTGTACGCTACTCATATTTTATGTCTCTTGAATTGTAAGCGACTTAATATGTTTCTCATGAGACAGTTGTAAGGTGTGTAAAAATAATCTAATGAAAGAGTATGCACTCACTTTAGCAAAATAATGTTCAGCTTTAACCATACACTGTGAAGTGAGGTTGTGTTTCTCCCACACGTTCAGGTAATGCTCTCTCTGATTCTCACTTTTCGAGGCTTAGCAGAGCGTTTGGTTTTGTTCAGCCAACAACGCACCGTTAAGCCCAGCTGCATCCCATCAGTTTGCTACACTGCTCGTCTTGTCAGATCTTGCTTAGCACTCTGGAGGTCTCACATACCCTCCTTTCTTCTAACCACAGATGGTTGATTGAGAATTCTGTAGTTGGTTTTCTTGGATCGTCCACAGCAGCCGGAAGAAGAGACGTTCGACAAAAGTACATGATGACAGAAACAATATGAAAGCACTGCAAACATTCAAAGACTCACTTCCCTTTTAGTTAAAAACCGTGCAAGAATTTGCTTTAAACATTTAAGCTTCATCCTTTTGAAATATAATGACCCAGTGATCAAAGTTTGATCGTGGGCACCTTAAGTAAGTATTGTGAACAATGCTTTCAACAACATACTGAGTATATAAACAAACTTGCGAGCAATGTGCTCCATAATAGAAACTGACTTTAAAAGAAAATCCAGAGTTCTCCATAAAATCTACATCATAGTTCCACTGCAGCTGTATAGTATTGCACACCCTTCAGCATAGCCTGTGGTACAGCCCCACACACATTTTCACATCTCTCCATGCAACAACAGCAACTCGTCCCCTTGGTCCACATGTGGTGTAAACACAATTTGCTGATTATCAAAACAATAATACCTCAAAGGAAGAAAAGGAAATTGTTACAGACTGTAAATGGATTTGGTTCACAAAGCTAACGCTATAGTCAAAATTCTGTCAGTGTTGCCATATCTTCTCATATGATGCTTCAAAAATGTCTGGAAAGACTCAGTTGGTTTCAGATCTTCTCTCATGCCTGCATTTCAGTAAATGCAAATGAAAAAATATAAGTGATTTATTACCTCAGTAATAACCTCTGGCATTGCAGTGTCAAAGCAATGCACACCAAATGATATATTATAGAGTATAAATGCAAATAACAGCTTCAGCCATTTTCATCTGCAGAGATTCAACCCACGACGTTTGAAGCTTTACACTGGATCCACCTTGTGAAGCACTGGAGTTTTATTTTCACCCATTAGTTGGCTCAACATGATGTTGAAATGTTGTACTAGCATGTTCCAAAGTAATCATGTTGCATATTTCTGGAACAAATGAATGTGATGCATTGGTTAATTATCAAAAATATTGTTATTTATGTTAAACACGTTGTTTTTTTTTTAGAGAATAGATGAGAAAAAGAAAAAGAGAAGAGCTATTGTACAAAACGACAAAAATGTGAATGTAAAGTGTAAACTGAAACTACTAGGCAGTGTTGCTAACATAACATGAACTCTTTGCAAGCATCTGTAAAACGCTGTGTATGCTGACCCCAGCCAATCAGCCAAAGCATGATTTACAACAGGTAACAAAAGCTGTGATGAGCACTCAGGCTTATACCAATGTAGCTGGTGTTTCTACCCTTGGCTGTTCCTTCAATAGCTGTGCGCACAACATTTTTCTGTGAAGCACTTTTTTCCAATTTTGATGTCAGCTTTGCAGCTTATGTGTGGCCTCATTAGGAAGTTATGGTTTAAACGATGATTATACTGTAACTGCTGATTTTATAGATTACGTCAGGCCAAGTCGCAGAGTAACACAAAAGTAATGTAACAAGGATTCTGACATTACATATTTCACACATACTGACTTCTCTTCATTGGCTCCCGTTTAAATCTAGAGTCAAATTTAAAATCCTTCCCCTCACAATGCGCTTGACCCTGAATTGTCCCTTAGTTACACTGCAAAAGGCCAAGATGCTGGGGGCGTCCCATGATACACTGATTATTACTTTATCGCTCACCTTTTTTTTACTTACTATGTGTTCATAATCAGTGGGCATTATGGATATCTACTTTTCTTCTAAAGCATGTCTTTTGTCCTGTCTTTTTCCCTACACCTCCAACCAGTCACAGCAGATGGCTGCCCCTCCCTGAGTCTGGGTCTGCTGGAGGTTCCTTTTCCTTCGTATTATTGCCAAGTGCTTGTTCATAGGTGGTCAATGCTTGTTGGGGTTTTCTCTGTATTATTGCAAAGTCTTTACCTTCCAATATAAAGTGCCTCGAGATGACTGTTGTCGTGATTTGGCACTATAGAAATAAAAGTGAACTGAATTTACCTTACTGAATTTATGGAGTATGTGAGTATGTGTTTGCACAGTGGTTACCGTTGTCACCTAACACAGTTTAAATGCAGTTCAGCTGGCTGGGGCCTTTATGTGTTGAGATGTGGTTCCCTTTGCCTGCACGAGTTCTCTCTGGGTACTCTGGCTACCTCCCAAGGTCCACAGTACAAAGTATGTTAGATTAACTGGTGATTCTAAATTAAAACAGGTGTGAATGTGAACGCGAAGAGAATCGGTGTTAGCCCTACCAGGGACTGATGGCCATTACACCGCACCCCACCTCCACTACAAGGCAAGCTGCAGCTAAATCACATTGCCACAATAAGCGAGGTCCAGTGCAAAAACCTCACCATCATTATTTCATATTTTAAAAAGCAGTTCAATTATATTTCCATTGTTTGTCATTCAGTGAATTTAAGCCCAAATGATGTTAATTTTTGTCCTTTCATTCTTGCAAATCGACTGTTAGAGAGTGAGTCAGTAGATGATTAGTGAGTGACTAAGCTTGTCAGTGTGCCTATCTGTGCTCATGCCCTTCATGCTCTTTCCTTCATTCATGTGTGTATGAGTACATTTTCCATGCTATTTTCACAAGCGCATTCCTTAAGGACAAGTGACAGTTATATAATTGTGGGGGGGGGGGGGGGTTTCAACAAAAAAGA
>VURO01018403.1:30917-72985 GCA_015108175.1 Pelvicachromis taeniatus
CATCAATGTCCTGATTTGTGCAATACATAATTCAAATTGCATATTTTTCCACGCCACTAAGCAAAGCAGAGTTTCCGTAAAGTTTTCTGGATGACGTCCACGTCGTTTATTTTCCGCAAAACGGAAAAGCTATTTCAAGTGATGTTAGGTTTAAGGCAAGTGGCCAAGGACACACATTTCATGTAGAGATGTATGAAGATCACCATGCAAATATCAAAACTGAGGAGAGGAAATGCTGCAAGAAAATTCAGTTTTGGGTTGCGCATACCTTGACAAACATATGCTTCAAAGTGTATCTCATTTACACACAGATGGTGGCAGGGCTGGAATTCACCATCTTGCCCAAGGACACTTTATGCGGACATGTGCGACATGTAGAAAAAGGAGTGAACTGCCAAACACTGATTAGTGGATGACCGACTCTACCACGTAGACCACAGTTGACGCTTCTTCTTCTGGTCAATTTTTTCATTCTTATTTGAAAATGATCTAAGAAAGGAGCCGTGAAACTGTCCTCCAGACTCTTTAACATACTTTTCTCCCGCAGCCTAATAGCATAGTTTATAGTCATGTCTGAAAATGCTTCCTAATCCACAGACCAGCAAAACCATCAACTATGCTGCATTAAAAATGTTCACAAAAGACAGAGGAGAGAGACGTGGCAGTAATACCACATGAAGTGGGCGAGGAAACAAAACTACATACACAGATTTTTACAGGTTAACAGCAGTGTCACAGTGTCTTCAAAAAAATAACTTGTAATGTTGATATAAATAGAATTAGGGTAATAATTCACATGAATAACGTAATGTCCTTCCTGACAATGAAGTCGGGGAAAATTAGGACTATTAGCACCATTCCATTCATGATGACAACATGTGCTGTTAGCTCTGCAGAGAAAATAGCCGGGAACAAGGTCAGTCTTTTATGCACTTAGTAGGCATTATACTCTATGAAAGGTCAGGTTTGTTGTGGTTACTCATTTATGATTTTACCTTTTTACATATGATCCATTCTAAACTAACAATATGGTAATCTGTGGCTGAGGATAATGTCATATTTTAAGGTTCACTCAGAGACACTGTCAGAGAGCTGACAGCAAATCATCATGTAGTTAGATTTGGTTTGTGCGGTTTTAGGGACGTCATCGTGAATCTAGGTTTTAAGGCTAAACAAAATGGCAAATTTAGATTGTATTCTCTGAATAATTTATGTAAAATCCCATAAAGCACATTACTAACATATAGACCAACATGTAGAAGGAGATTACTGAATCATCACTTTGGACATTAGCACGATGAACACTATGATAATGTCAATGTGAATATACATAAGTTGTAGAGACTGCAAATAAAACCACACTGATACAAGCATACCAAGACTCAGCCACTTAAATGACAGCTCTAAGCCATGTAATTCATCCTCATCTGGATATAGCCAGCTAGCAGTGGAGCAAAAGCTGTCTCCTGTTATCAAGAAAACAACAGCCTGTGCATCAACAACACAGCAATACTGGTAATAAATATAGGCTGAACAATCAGAGCTGCAGATACTTAGCTTATATTCCAATATTAAAAAAAACAAGAAAAAGCTGAAAAGTCAGTTAATAGGCCCCCAACAGAGAGGTAAGGGTTCTTCAGGAAAACACAGAAAATTCTGCCTACATGCATCACTTTCACAGAGGAACTGCAGACATTGCAAAAGGATTCACAACTCGTTGCCTCAAGGCCATGTTCTGGTTTCATATGTTGTGCTCGTGCACACGCACTCACCTGCCACTTTGGGTTTAGCTCCTTTTTCCCTAGGGCTCAGTTCAAGGTGTAATGACTTTTAGCCAGCAATGCAAATCAAACATTTTAGAGAAAAAGTGTCTGCATCCACTGCAGACTGTTTTAACTATTGTAGAATATCAAGAACTAAAGTCAAATGTAGTCTTTTCAAATGTAGTCTAAATTACAAACGAGAGAAAGAAAGGTGGAAATGTCCAGCAAGATTTTAGAATACAATTTTCTTCAGGACAAACCAGCCAGAAACAATCTATGTTAAAAATATAATGTTAAAAATTAGCAAATAAAAACATAAATGATTAAGGGTACTGTGATCATTTAATATTCACATAGATTAAAATAAAACAATTACAAGGCTGTAGCATATGATTGACAGTAGGTGGCAGTGGCAGCTCAGATAAATGAGTGACTGACAAAGTAATCCCTTACAAAAGTAACGCAGCTGAAGGTAACACAGAACTGCTGTTTTGCTGTGTGTCAGGTGAGAGCGTAAAGTTGATACTTATTTAAAGTAACATATTTGGAGTGTAATTCCTGTTTATGAGGTGTTTAATGTGACCAAGTAAGGGAGATAATTCAGGATATCCGTGATGAGTAACATAGGTGTGCTAGCTAAATGATGTTAGCTAGCACATTTGACTTTGTTCCATCAGAAATATGATAAAAAACAATTAGCTGGCTTCAAGATTCTTTATTTGTCACATGAATAGTTATACGAGTTATATGAGTACAACACGCAGTAAAATGTGTTCACTTAAAAGAAATGTTTTGGTAAACCAGCTGATACATGGAAGCCGTCAGTAACACAGAACTGCGGTTTTGAGTGTGTAACGTATAACATTATCCAACATTCAGGTCCCAGTCACACCTAGAAACCATTCAGAGACCCAACAACCATCTGGCAACCACTGGTCACCAGAGAAAGAAAATGTGCTTTCCCCAACCAGTTGCTGAATGGTTGCTGGCAGTCATCAGGTGAAATCAGTCGCAGGTTGCATTGAAGATGCTAACTTGTCTGCAAGCACTCTCTAACTACTAGCCTAACCTCGAAAAAGTGTGACTGAAAATGAAGAACATTTACCTTCATGGTAAAGGTTGTGCCTCACCACTGCAGCCAACATGTTTCAAAAGGTGTCTATTTCTAGTCTATGTCACACACCTCACAGAGAGTAGTTGACACATGTATGCAGACTCATTGTGGCAATCTGTAAGCAACCAAACCAAGGAGGTTTTTAGTGCAACACCCACTTTGTGACCAGTTTCACCCATAACTGCCAGTAGTTGCCAGGGTATTACTGACTAGTCTCTAGGTCTGTGTGACTTGGACCTAAGCCATAGAGACACGTGAGATGAACATCTAAACAACTCATCTAAATAACTCATATACCATATACATATAAATTTCAATAAATGCATGTATGTGCACTTTTACTCACATGCATTGTGGGAACTCATCCTAGGTGGTGACCCAATAAATTAAAAAAAATAAAATGTCATTTAACAAGACTCAATGTTAAATGAGTCTTGAAAACACAGACGCTGTGCAACATTAGCTTGGAAAATAATTGTTTTCTTTGCTCAAATAATGATTTATTGAAAAGCTCTGTAGACGTTTGCTAGCGTGTCTGAAGATTTGGAATAACAGTGGTTCTTTTGTTTGATTCAGAAGAAATTATTTGCTTTCAGTTTAATAAGGATTCTTTGTCATGCAGTCAAGCAGTTATTCTATGTAACAAGCTACAAACACTTCATAATGATTTGAGCATTTACTCGTGTTATTTGTATGGTATCAGACAATTTGTAAGGCTGCCCCTCCAGGAACCATGTAATAGTTTGCATGCACGTGTCAGCTGGCAGCAGCCTGTTTCTAACCATTGCTGTATGACCGTGGAATAAGCCACGGGCCAGACGATTCAGCATCAGAAATGAGCTACGGCTGATAATCCGGTGCTTCAGAACATATTACGGCCTGATATGGAAAAGTGTGTCACAAACACAGGATATAAAGAAGAGAGGATGCTTATAAATATCAGAGGCAGCCTGGAACATACAGTCAAATAGCAAAAAAATATTGAAATGATTAAAAAAAAACATTACTTTGTATCCCATTTTTAACAGCAGGAAAAAGCAGAAAAAATAACCATATAGGCAACTTTTACAGTCTGAACTGTTCATAGCTACTGAGTGGAACTGTAAAGAACGCCACTTGCCTTCTTTTTTCCAAGCTCTTCAGATTGCTGTGACATACGAACCTACACAGACATGCTGAGTCTATATTATGTTGAGTTTGTAGAAGCAAAGATGACTGACATACTTTGTGGTAGCAGTTACATTTTGGTAGTTATTTCCTCCAAATCACATGTGGTGAAACCATTTATCAGTAAATGTGATCATGAGACACTTTAGTAGGTACACTTCGCTATACCAGTTTGGACCACCTTTGGCATAGATTTAAGAGAAGGCAAAAAATATATATTTTAAATACTTTTACATCAGAACAAGGTGCTGGAAACATTCCTCACAGCTTTTTTTTGCCCCTATTGACTTGATAGTGTCACACAGTTCCACCAGATTTATTGGCTGCACATCCATGTGAAAATTTCCCATTCCACCACATCCCAAATGTGCTCTGTTAGATTGAGCTCTGATGATTGTCGAGGCCATTTGCGTACAGTGAACTCATTGTCATGTTCAAGAAACCAGTTTGAAATGATCTTAGCTTTGTGACAAGCAGTCATCAGAAGATGCATACACTGTGGTTATAAAGGGATGGATATAGTCAGCATAGATACTCAGGCAAGCTGTGGTGTTTCAACCAGGTTCAGTTGGTAGAAAAGGACTCAAAGTGTGGTAAGAAAATATCCTCCATCACATTATGCCTTTACTACCAACCTGAATCATTCATATAAGGGAGGATGAATCCACACTTTCATGTTGTTTACCGGTATGCCAGATTCTGACCTTACCATTTAAGTTATAGAGCAGAAATCAAGACTTGTTTACAGTCTTCTGTTGTCCAATTTTGGTGAGACTGTGTGAATTATAGCCTCAGTTTCCTGTTCTTAGCTGACAGTAGTGGCGGCACCCAGTGTGGTCTTACGCTGCTGCAGCCGTGTGGGTATTTGTGTCAAGACTCAATATGTTGTGTGTTCAGAGATGCTCTTCTGCACAAATCAGTCAGGCCCATCTTTTCAGAAGTCCAATATCAAAAAGGCATTTTTGGCAAGAGAACTGCGGCTCACTGGATATTTTCCCCTTTTCCGGACCATTCTCAGTAAACCCTAGAGATGAATGCTCAGTTTAAAATTCAGTACACTGATTAGACCATGTCTACATACCTGGAAGCACTGAGTTGCTGCCCCTGTGATTGATTGACTAGATATTTGCATTAACAAGCAGTTGTACCTAAGAAAAGTGGCCAGTGATTGCAAGTGTAACCTCAGGAGAATAGGCTGAAAAGAGCAAATACGTTTTTTTTTTAAGTGCATTAACTAGAAAACATAAACTTGGTCAAAGTAAACAATATGATAGAGCAGAAACAAATTTTAAAAAAACTACGCGACTCACAAAACACTCCTCTTAAAACAACACTAGGGAACCACAGTGTGTCATCATCTGTGATAAGTCTTTAATGGCACACATCTATATTAAGCTAATTGAGTTTTGTTTACTCTGTTTCATGGACTGAAAATGTGCTCAGATGGCAGCTTTAAAGGTCACGTTGTTTGCTTCACTTCTCTTCTGCATAATGTAGCTTTGAGCTTACTGAAATCACCCATACAAGCCTTAAAGGGGCCGTGGAGACAGCCCACCTTTGATAGGAAATTCTCAGCTGTGAATAGAGACGCGTAAATGTGGGTCTAGTGTTTATTATACTGAACTTTCATTATCAGGCAAACTTTCACCTTTGTCACCTTCTCCGTCTTCTTTCTTTATTGTCATTGTTTATCGTCGACCTCATCATTTTAAAAAAAACCTGAACGTCATCAATCTGATCGCTAACCCTGAAAAACCGAACAGCAACTTAACTTTACATCAGCAACATAAGGATTTTATTTTTTGTTCATCTGCTTCTTCACTGTGTTGTTTTTGTTGTTTGTTTGTTTTTTTGCCGTGTTGTCATCTTCCTGGTCAGAAGAGGTCAACAATGTACGGCACACCTTAAACAACATTTCACTTAAATCCTGTTTTTCTGTACCACCTACAATTTTCACAGATTGTTCAGTTCAATTCAGCTCGTGTGTGATTACAGATATACCAGTGGGAGTGAGAAAAGAGTGTCAAATTATTTTCAGCGTCATTCTCCGGTTAAATCATCGACGTACAGGAAGGTTTGATAGAGTTGCAGAGGTTTATATGTACCTTATAAAATGCATTTGTTGTTGAAAAGAAAATGGTTTTATCATTAAATACTCTAGATGAAATGTTACGTCCATGGCAAAGCGCTGAAAAGTGCTTTTTATGGTGCTTTCCAATTATGAGTGACTCACAGGCCTTGCAGAAATCTTGCTACACTGTGCACAAAGCTCTTAAGTGCCTCAAGTTTGAGTATAGATAGAATGAAAGAAGAGCCAGTGAGTAAGTTTATCACCTGGGCAGCAGCCATGAATTCTGTGAAGCAGCATTTCTGCAGACCACAGAATGTCGGTCTAGCCGCTCTTCTTACTGAAACGTTGTTGCTCCTGAGCCACAGGGAATAACCCTGACAGACAAAACAGAGTTCTTACTGCTCTATCTCTGCATGCCTTTTCTTTGGGTTTATAAAATACCCCAGAAAGGCACCTCTGTAGGTTGTGTATCTCCTTGAAAAAAATAAACAGTGTGCTGTACATACTTCAGAAAAGCACCACACACAGCTACAGAAATACACAAAAATGTGCGCCTGCACACGCTCATACAGGAACACAAAGCAGAGTTCAGAAATTCTCCCAAACTTTTTAAGATCCTCCAAGATCGCTCCAGCTCGAATCCGTGCTTTTTGACCTTCGTGCCGACACGAATTTGATCCTCGTAGAATCTTCTCGCTGATTTATCTCGGCTCGATTTTTTAAAAACTCTTATTCACATTTACAATTTTGCATCTGTTCGTCTCTACCTTACCGCACTCAAAATCAAATTTTTCTTTCTCTCTACCATCTCCATCAACCTTGTGTGTGTGTGGCGGAGGGAGGGGGGCGTAATGGGATTAGAAGTTTGAATTGTCAGGGCTAAATGTTAGTTATATTGGGAGCGGGAATGTGGCAGGCAGGAAACCCCCTCAAGGGTACAGATGCCTGAGTTGATGGAGAAATGAAAATAATTACCTGGGGTTTCTGATTTACGCTTTCATGCAGTGCTTGGAGCAGTGCCTTTTACGCCCCTTCGCTGTCTGATTCACTGCACCGTTATCCAGTGGCCTAAGTCTGCAGGTGTCAATTTAAGCATGAGGAAAAGCTCTGCCATGTGGTGTTAAGAGAGGAGAGGCAAGGGAGGCGACTGCCTTCTAGGCCCTGCAAACTCGCAGCAGCTTTTAAATGTCAGACCTCAATGCCCCAGCTTTGCTTTTTAATACAAAATGAATCATAAAAAAAGGTTAGGTAGAAATATCACTGAGTTCAGGGTTGCTGAACCAATGAAGCACACCTCTTCTCACCCACTAGGGCTGTAATTTTTCTTTAATCTTAAAAGTAAGTTGCATGTAAATTTAGTTTGACCCAGAAACACCCATTTAGAAACTCAAACATAAACTTAACGATGTGTTTCACTCCAGGAATCGAGCTATGAATATCAGTGTATTTGTGGTTTATCTTATCCTGCTTACTATTGTGAGATGAAGGAGAATTTCAGTCCCTAATTAAATTCTGGTCCAGTGATCCCATTATGCACACTTACTTACAAATACCCACCACCGCTTGTTTCCATTAAAATTATGGTAGGAACTTTTATATTGTGTGACTGTGCGCCAGGGAGCAAGAAAGCGAGAGTGACTGTTTTGAATGATTATAATGTTTTGGATCGATGAGAAACGCTAAAACCAATGCCACTGAGTTGGACAGCAACACCTACTGGGTCAAAAGTTTCTGAATAGCTATGTAGTGTCACATAACCCAGTAATTCACGAGCCTGATGGAAGAAAATGTGATTAAAAAAATTGCAGTCTAATAAATCCTGAAAGATTTCATACACTCACCCTAAAAATTGATTTTCACATAAAACATGAGATTGCTTGCGGTCCAGTGCAGTTCCAAAGGTGGGAAATCAATCAATCCTTCATCACTACATTTCTGGGTATTAGCTGCCTGAGTTTGTGCTTGGGCTAAAATTTATAAACCCTAGTTTTTTTCTAACTTTTACCTTAAAGTACTTTTAAAATGGCTAATTTAAAAGAAAAAAATATTTTTTGACATAAGTTTTATCTTCCCAAGTTGGCACAATAATAAGACTTTATTGATATCTTTAGCACTGTGCAAAAGTCTTGAGTCATCCTTCATTTCTTTATGTTTTGTAATGAAAATGATAGATAGGCACCATGATTTATTAAGATGCGCAAACATATATGGTCATGCAGTATATAAGGAAAAAGAGTTTGAATATTTCTAACAGACTTGAAAATCAATAATTTGCATCACCATCTTTATTCAACACAGCCTGAACGCTCATAGAAAAGCTTTAGCGTCATGTATTTAAGTAGCCTTCTGGAATAGTAATCCAGGCTTATTAATCAGCATTCAAAGCTCTTCTTTGGATGTTGGCTGCCTGTTGTTTTATTCTCTGTCACAATGATCTCCTACTGCTTAAGTAACATTGAGGTCCGGGCTCTGAGGAGGCTAATTCATCACTCATAGGGCTTTTTTTTTCTATGTTTTTACCGCACTAGCAGTGTGTTTGGGATCATTATCATTGCTGTAGGATGAAACTATTGCCAATCATATGCTTTCCAGATATAGTGCATTATGGATAAACATCTGATGGTACTTTTCTGCATTCCTAATGCTATCACTTTTGACAAGATCCCCTACACCACTGGTGAACCCAGGACTGGTGAAGCTCCGTTCTTGTCTCATCTGGCATACCTCAGCTTTAAGAATGGCTTCTTGACAGCCACCCTGCCACTTAGACCATTTCTGATGAGATTCACTCAACAATAGATAGATCAACTGATGGGTTAAATGCATTTATCAGGTCTTGTGTCAGGTTATTGCTGGATTTTTTCCTGTTAATGACATGACTTTCAGATGCGACAGCTGGTTAACACACAAAGTTAGCTACTCATGTCACTCAGGTGAACCCTAGGGGACAACAAAAAGCTTTACTGGCTGTGTTGGAACCAGGGGTGTGACGAAGGGGGAGCTAGGTGGGGCTCTGACCAGCCCCCAAAATTTGCTGCCCCCCCAGTGGCCCCCCTGGCAAGACTGTTTTATGTTGGTAATAATTCTGATAAAAATGAGCACAAGAGAGGAAGACACCCTACAAAGAGTTGCAACATGAACTTGTTATTTATTTGCTATTTATTATGGATTTCAAAATATTGGTTTTCATATGTACCTATTTTAGCTAGTTTTGCATATAATTATTTTGCTTTTGCTTTTTTGCCATATTTTTTGAGTAATCTACATTTGACAAGAGCATAATAAAACTGGAAATTCTGTTTTTGGTGTGCCACCCCAATATTTTTAGTGGCCCCCATATGGCTACGCCTATGAAAGATTTCTGGAGGTGCCGCTGGTTAAAACAACTGTCAGTCAACGCAGCAACGCCCCTTCGGTATCAAGGTGGATGAGTTACCAGAAAGAAAGTTCCCTTCCCTCAGAGTTGTTATAATGAGATAACCTACCCACAGAGACCTTTTTTGCTTTTATTTTTTGAACCTAGTTGTAAATATGCTTTTTAATGCTTGTCAACATCAGGTTGGAGATTAAATCGCTTTTAGAGCTCAGCACTGGCTTATTTTTCAGCTTCACAGTTGAGTAGCTGGCATCTGCACAACTTCTCACTCCCAGCTCACACACCCAACTCGCTGGTTTCACGGTATAAACAGTGGGTGCCCTTTACGTGTCTGTTCTATCATGCCGGGTGGACCAAAAAAGTTTGGTAAGTTCTGTTCTGAGTTAAATTTGGTATGTGATAGAAACTTGTGGCAGGTTATGATTTAAGTTGTGAAACTGGGTAATAGAAATTAATGTAACAGAAAAATACACTAAATTGCATTACAAATGGTGTGAATGGCTTCCTCGCCAAGCTTTAGTATGTGACACATTTGAAGTGAGATACAAATTTTACTTTAATCTATGAGAGTCCTGGTGTAGTCCTTGCTCTTCAGAAGCCTTGCTTGGTTTGTGAGCTACACGTTTGTTTGGTTTGCCTCATCTTCCCAGACCAGCTCCTGTCAAACATACAAAAGCTTGTTCCCACAGCAACTGAGGGTTTTTTTTTATACTTCCTAAAAGGCTTCTTTTCTTGCTTCTTAAAAAAAACACACATATGGGTGCAGAAGTGGACCACTAGATGTTATTTTGTTGTTATGATTGTTAGAATTACTACAGTATTTGTAGTAGCCTAGTAGTACTAGTTGTTCTATAGCTAGTTCGGTGCTGTCCATGCCTCCAGTGTGTTTGTTGAGTTCTCCCTTTTCTATATCAAGGCTTTCCTCAATATAGTCTGATTTTAGCTTTAGCAACTTCTTACTTCTCATTCCCTCCACCTTCATTCTTTTTAGTATCAGTTTCAGCCTCTAGTTGAATGACTGATTGCAAGGGCATCTGAAATCAATATCAATAAGAACTGCATCTTTTATTACATTTCCACACCTTGACAGCAGCTTGGAAAGCCTGATCAGAAGCACAAACACACACAGGAACAAAGACACACACCTCAAGGTCTCCTTCATGTTTGAGCGACCACAGAAATTATGTGCTGATGACACCTAAACAGATTGTGTAATTACTTTTGCCCTGGTGGCCCTGGCCTGCAACAGAGATTTCCAAGTCCTAAAGCTGGTTATTACCTATCCAGAATTGTGGTGTTTGTGCATGTTTGAAGCTGCCTGATATTTATGATGTGATGCAATATAAATATAACTACAAGTTCAAGCTGAGATTGGAGCCAAGCCAAGAAAGAGAAAATGGAAGGCCCTCCAGGGTTGAGGTTTGCAGGTAACGCTGCAGAGGGAGCGGTAAAAGTCTGAGAAGGACAGAGTGTGGTTCGTAGCCTGTAGATGCACCACAACCCCTCCTGTGCACAAAGTGATTTGTTCTGTTGAAAGCCGGCAGGCAAAGGTCATCTCTGGTTTCTGTGGAGACTTTTGCTCCCTAAAGCGTCGTGCACAAGTTCATGCTAAACATTGTGACCTGTTACGGAAAATAAACCACAGGGTGCTGACAAATACACCTATAAAAAGTAACATCAAGGAGGTGTTTGACACTTTAGGAGCTGGTGGTCTAAATTTGACCTGACATGCTTAAATATCACAGTCTTCCTTTTAAATTTTCAAATGATCTAATTTGTTGTTCCTTAAGGCACATTTTGCCTCTAGGAAGTGTCAGATGAAAATATGCTTTGTTTTCACCTGCTCATTAAAATCGAAAAAAAAAGGAAATGAAGTCAAGGACCGACAAGGTGAAGAGCGACTGGAAAACAGCTAAAACCTCATAACAGCAGATGTGTCATTATGTAATCATTTTGTATTTAATTCTGTAAAAAACAATTGTTTGATCCAGCGGGTCAGGTTCTTTATAATTAGTGTTCAGTCTTTCAACGATTTGTACTCTAAGCTGCAGGCTCATTGATTGGAAAACAGATTAATGTACTCAAAGCAAAACTTACATCTGAGTCCAACCAACAAATTGAGATCTTTTCAAGCATTTTATTCAATAAAAGGCACACTTTGGCTGCTTGTTCAGAGTGTATGCCAATGTCACCGTTGTTGTTTGACAAATTCCAGGTCGGTCCACACTTCGGGTTAGGGTTATTTGGCATTGGAGGGAAATTGCAAAACACTTGCAAACATTACTGCGAACATTAGAATTACTGTTGTTCATCGTGGGACCTTTGATAAGTGAAGTCGATCCATTTTTATAAAAGCTTATCTTGTCTTTAAAATCTTAATGGGTTTTAAATATAAATGAGCCTTAACTTCAAAACATTTCATTTTGCTTTGTGAGTGTTCAGCTGTAGCTGCAAAGCAGTAAGTTTCACATCTGTTGCTTTCATATTGATGACAATGGTCCCACGTGTAGAATTCGCAACAACAACAAAACTGGATTTTAGCCTGAATTGCTCAGTCAAAGAAATGGTGAGCCACGTTAGAGAGGCAAAAATCCAAACGAATGGTGCAGTGGTCTGTTTGTGGTAAGCAGGTGGTATTGGCAGAATAATCTGACCTGCAGAGAAAAACGAGAGAGAAGTAGAAACAGCTTCAAACAGCTTTAGACCGTCACTGTTGGAAAGGGATTTTTGTGAAGTAATAAATAACTACTGTAATTAGCCAGCAGATGAAATAAAACAGTAGTTGGCCAACTCTCCACAGAGTTTACACTCAGTTGCAACAGTAAGGTGTATACTGCCCCCTGCTGTGAAAGAATATAAATGTTTTATGGCTCTTTTGACTTTAAAAAAAAAAGGTTGTTTTCTCTGATTAGAGCATTTTTTCCCCCCCTAACTGATCAAAAACGTCACAGTACATTGAAAGTATACATATGCTGTTTTAATTCATCCCTGCAGTATTTTCTGGTAAGATCCGTACCAATTTGATACTGTGAAAGTGCCAGCCTTTGTGCAGGAGACAAATTTGAAACTCTAGGAGAGAAAATTTTAATCAATTTTAAATGTAATTTTTTATGTTTTTTGTTG
Source organism: Pelvicachromis taeniatus (assembly GCA_015108175.1). Classification (NCBI taxonomy): domain Eukaryota; kingdom Metazoa; phylum Chordata; class Actinopteri; order Cichliformes; family Cichlidae; genus Pelvicachromis; species Pelvicachromis taeniatus. Next base: position 43,532 of record VURO01018403.1, read on the forward strand.
TTTTATTGCAGTATTACTATAATATTGCATAAAAATAGACATTCACTAAATAGACACTGTAGAAAATGTAGTATTACTTTATAAATTACTCTAAAAAAAAAAGAAAATAATTAGTTTTTTTTTACAGCATTGTCCAGAAAAAAAAATAAATAAATTACAGTCTGGGTTTAGAGTTCTGGCCAATCTGCTTCCAGTATTTTAATGTAAAAAATTATAGTGTTTCTCTTATACTGTAGTTCAGTGCAGAATTTGACACTGAAAGGTAGTTTTCACAATCATTTGCTGATCAGAGACTCATTAAAATCCTCCATATCCAGTCATATCCATGCCTTCACATCCAAGTAAAGAAACTTATACATGCAGCATACATTAAGAATAGGCTCATCAGAAATTCTTGATGTCTTGATAATTTCTGGAACTTTTACTGAAGGGTCCTTGACAGTCTGTTGTTATTACGAGATAAACAGGTATTACCTTTTTATATTTCCCCTTCACTTTTCCTCACTTTTGAAAGCCATCTTCCAGTAATGGCCCCAGACCATAGTTTAAGTCTCTCAGTAAAAGATTAGTAAGGTGAGGATTTGCCACAACAGGTAGACTTATTCCATGAATCAAATAATGCTCACAGAGCATGCCGGGCTCCAGGGGGAAGTTGCACAGTTTATTCGGCTAGGAAACCCACGCTTGCTGTCACTGCAATTGCTTCCAGACATCACACTCTGACAAGACCTCTGAGCCACCCTCACAGTATTCATATTTCAGATGTCACCAGCAGAAACACACTGACAAAAGTTTCCCACACAGGGAAAAGACACAAAAGTCTTTCTTACCACAATACTCACATACCCAAACGTTATGTATGTTGAAAGAGTTATTGATTGTTCCCAGCATGACAGACGAGGAACAAAATCCACAGTCTTTGTTCTGTGCCACAGCGCATTATTAAGTTCAACTGAAGCTAATACAGGGCCTCGGCAGTCTGTGACAGCCAATTAAGTATAAATCTTTGAAAGAAATCTTTTTTTAGTCGAATATTCCCTTTCTGTGTTTCAGCAGACGGGGCTTCTTTGCTGAGCAGCAGATAGTTATGTTTCTGAAAAGCACAACCTGCCCATTAAGTCTATCCTTGGAGAGCAAATATTATAATTTAAAGACTTTTGAGGAAGTTTATATCTCACTTGCACAAAACTTTCAAAACGACTTGTCTGTTTGTGCACTTGCATGGAAATTTAGACGTCCAAAGACCACACTGACAAATAGATTGGAATGATTGCTGTAAAGCTTAATGACATAGTATTGTGAGACTGCTGCGGTTAGGATTTTTTATAAGCTAATTTTAGATTACCTGATACTGTTTATTTGTTGGATTTTAACTGCTCAATTTAACTAATGAAAATAATATGATGTGAATACTGACTTTTTGAAATTTATGATAGCATGTGTCTGTCTGTAAGAGTTTGTGATGACTGAGCATCATTTTGTAAATGTGAAAGAAGCCCAACTCTAACCCCTGAACACTGGCTATGAATAAACTTTCTGATCATCGCTGTAAGCCCAATGCTCAGCAGCAGTACGTGTAACATGGAAACTCTTTTATCCTGAGATAAAAACCCATGAATTAGAGTTGAGCTCAGTGATCTTGCTGCATCTCCACCATACTGCCATAGAGCCAGGATCTTTGATTCCTTCTGTTGTTTTCCTAATGTCCATTTCAAAAGAAATAAGCTCCATATGGATGAAGGTGAGGAGCTGGTGACACTGTCTGCTTTGTTGCACCTCAGTGATCTGCACGGGTGACGTGAAGTCCTCAAAGTGAATCTAAAAATCAGTTCTTTCATTTCCACTTTCGAGGAAAGTAAAACAATATCCTGAGCGAACTCTGCCAGCATGATCCATTGTAGTCTTTTACCGAGAAGACATCCTATTGGAAGCACATTAAGATGTTTGACAAATTCTTTGAGTCCCTGTTTGTCTGTGGCAGATAAGAAAAACAAGAGGTATAAAGAAGATGCACATCACAAAGCATTCACACAGAGATCAATCAATGTCAGCATAGCTGTGTCTGGAAAACAGCAAGACTGTACGGACAAAATAACGGGTGAATGGGTGAAGAAATACATGCACGCACACAAGTGGTATGGTGTAATTCAGAGATGCTCTGCCACTGGTAAAATCCATAAACAAATACATATAGCATCTTGTCTCTGATGTTTTATTCCACCCTTCACCTTCTCTCATGGGAACACAGAAACTGGAAAGGACTGCTTTGTGGTTTCCGAGGTTTCCAACAAATGCTTTCTTTTCTCTAGAGCCTCATCTGCACTCCCGTTCAAGTGAAGCACAATTAGTTCATTTTCTCCCCAGGGCCTAACACATATGATATGTCTTTGTTTAGATCATACTGAAATAATGAAATGAAATGTTTTCCTTTCACTCCACCTGATTTACAACAACGCCAACACCTAAGAGTCTTCCTGTGTTAGAAGAAAGTGGAGATAAAGCTGGACGAAGATAGTTTTCTCTCCCAGGGGAAAGTGGCTGCTTTTAAAGCATTGTACATAAAGACGATAGCGCATGAAAGGCTTCATAAATATTTATAAGAGGTGATCGCAGAGTTCTCTGCATGGAACATGTGTAAAGCATGCACACATGACCTTTAAATTAAAGTTTCAACTCTGATGTCCAATTTCTAATAATGGAAAAATTAAAAAATGTTAAAATGTCTTTTCTTGTCTCACATATAAAATAAAATGCTGAGTGGACATTTGCACATTTAGAAGGAAAATTACTGTCGAACAATACAAGCTGCTGGTTAAATATATAACAGTGTATTCTTCCAATATAATATAAATACAATGAAAAATGTCATCATACAAATTTCAATGCCAACAGGGAGAAGAGACATGTTATATGACTTTTCAAAAACATCTACCACAGATGATCTGTCAGCACTTGTGACAATCTTGTGTGTGACTCAATAAAATACATGAAAACAATGACAACACATCAAAAACAAAAGTCACTCCTTTGTTTTTTTTGTCTATACATTGTTGTAATATATTGTTTAGTTACTCAGTCTTGTTGTGCAAGGAACATATGCCGCATACATCGAGACACTTAATCAACTTCACCTCATAAAGTGTCTCCAGGATCAGAAGTGCATTCATTCTTCATGGCACATCTGTGATACAAATGACCTGTTCTTAAAAAAAAAAAGTGCTGTATTGGATTGAAATCTGGTGACTGTGGAGCCCATTTGAGTAAAGTAAACTTATTGTCACGTTAAAGAAATCAGAGCTTTGTGATTTGGTGCATTATCCACTTGGACGCAGCCATCAGAGGATGGGTGCACTGTGGTCATAAAGAGATGGACATGGTCAACACCAATACTCGGGTTGGTTATGGCGTTAAAACTCCATAGTAAAGTAAAGTGCCCAAAGTGTGCCCTTACACTGCCAGCATCAGCCTGAACCATTAACACAAGGCATCATGGATCCATACATGTTGTTTAGACCCGATTCTGACCGTACCATCTGAATGTTGCGGCAAAAATTGAGACTTACAAGGCCAGGTGACATTTTCCCAATCTTTTATTGTCCATGTTTTGGTGAGACAATGGAAATTACAGCCCGTTTCATGTTCTTGGATGTCAGGAGTGGTACCCGGTGTGGTCTTGTGCTTCATGGTTCTGCATGTTGTGTGCTCAGATGCTCTTCTGCTATACCTTGGTTCTAACAAGTGGTTATTTAAGTTACTGTTTCCTTCCTTCTTTCTGGCCATATCTCCCTGACTTCTGGCATCAGCCAGTGAAGGTGAAAGCTCTAAATATATATGTTTTTAAATTTAGTTAAACATTATGATTTATGACGTCCTGTTTTGTTAGTAGAAATAATTTTTTAAAACTCTGTGTAGCTGTCAGTGCAGATTTTTTCTGTTTCAGTCACATGATATTTTCTGAAAGACAGAAGAAGACAACACACGTTTTTGTATATATTCATTGATTGCTTCAGTGTAGCAGGTACAACTGAAGCGCTCTTGTTTTCTTGTGGACATTTACTGACACCTAGTGGATAAGAGTGAATGTGTTCTGGCTTTTCGTTATGCTCTAGTTTGCAGTGAATAAATAGAAAACAGTATCAACTTAAAACTATGAAAGATATCATGCTTGTAGTAAAAATTCACTTTAGGTTTGAATCATTAATATCTGTTTTTTTATTTTTATTTTAAGAGTTCGTTTTAAAAAAAACTACAGAAAAAACGACATCTTAAAATTCTCCCACATTATCCACATTTCTGACGTTGACGTTTCATACAGTTAGATAAAATAAACACTGTCATTCAGTTGTAACCATCACACCTTTATTTTCCACTGCTGAAGTGACTGAATATCTAAATAACAAACTGCAAATATCCATCAAATAAACTTTTTATTTGCCTCTTCTTTTGTTTAAAAGGGCAAAAGAGCAGAAGATTAAGGCATGATGAATCAAACCTGGATCCCAAATCAGACTGCGCTTCTATTGATCAAATAAGTAAAACAAAATATAAATTAATAAAATTAACAATTTACCTCATAATTGTACTGGCTTTATACTGTTTCTTTCTAATGTTGCTGTGATTGTGCGACATTTTCCTCTTTCATATTGTTTGTCTTATTATGCACTGGTGAAAATCCATTTCTTTGAACAGTCTTGTCATATAAACGGAAGAAATGATGGCGTCTTCCACTTCCTTTTTTTTTTAACCACACAGTTCACTAGATGTCTGTCAGCTGGCCCACGGCTACAACCAGGGGATTAATTTTTAAAGATATTCTTTGATTTGTACTTATGCCATCATTCCTAATGACTTCTTGAGGAGGTTTTAAGAATTCCATTAGTAATTTATGTACCTGTGATCTATAAGTCTCAAATCAGACACCTTGTGATTTAAGAACGGTCATCTTAGATTCACTCAGGAGCCAATGAGCAACAGACCAAATGAGAAAAGCTTCTGCATGAGGGGACTAAAGCCAGGTAACGCATATTAATCAACAAACAAAACCAAACACACAGCTTTGGGGGATGTCAGCACAGCCGGCAATTAGTCGAGGGCAGAAAAAGTATTTGTGGCTTATATACATCTCTTACTGCTATAAATCAAAATATGTGGCAACATTACTTACATCATTGACTTTGTTAAGATAAGCTCACACCCACATTATGTTTAGTTTCAGAAATAATGTCTGTTAAACTCATACTTGTTCTGTCCTCACACCTGGACAACTAACCTGCACAGGGCAGCAGTAAAAATGAACCGGCACACAGCAGCTCTGAATGTATTTGCTTCCAGAGCAGCTTTCTGCACTAAAGTTGTAGGAAAGTACAGGAGATTAATCTTTCATATCAGCCATGTCAATATTTTCATTCTCAGCAATCATTTACCGACGCTTCACTGCGGGACATTCGGACTTTTGGAATCGCGCTTCTATAATTAGTAGCTCACTCGTCAACTGAGTCATTTTGTACCGAATTTGCCTCTGTTAAACACGATCAGCGTAATAAAATCTGTCCTACTTTTCCTCCTCCTCTAACTGCAACCACATTAGAAGATGTCACATCATCATTTAATACTTGGTTACCTGTGTTTCACCCTATGTTGTTATCACCTGTTTTATTCAGTCCCTACATTCATTTCCTGTTTAATCTCATTCAATCTGCAACACGAATTTGCCTTCTGTTTTCATTTTTTCCTCAGTTACTCCGTTTTTCTGTTTTAAAAATAAACTGCACTTTTCACATTCTTTCTTCAAGCATTACATTTGGGTGGTAAGTAAGCTGGCTGCTGCACAGTGTCTTATTAGAGTCGCCTAGATGCTGTAGAATTGTTCATGTTTAAACCCCCATTCCTCTGAGCTCTTAATATCCTTCATATCCTCGATGGATTAAACACTCAGTAGCAGCTACCGAATTAACTTTGTGGTCAGATTGTTTCTCTTTGTGATATTCATCTGAATTATCAGTGTCTATAATCACACGTCTCCATACTAAGCTCTTACTAAAGAAGACATACAACTAAGGCAGAGAAACAGATGAACAGTGAGTACAACTACACAGAACCACTCTAGAAAGCAACTGAGCTTAACATGAATCACATTTAAAATCCATTTTTGGCAGTTCAACTTCATATATTTTTAGAATTGTGTCACCAGTTCAAGTTTTTTTTTTTATGCGCACATAGCTAAGGTATTGATTACTTGATGACACCTGTCTGTGGTCTGTATTCTACCATTAACTGAATTACAGTACATTAAACTTCAACTTAAACCCATACTGAATTATAAATGACTGTGGTTAGGGTCTTTCCCAGCCTCCATCTGTACCTGAAATTCTCAGAAAAGCCTTGCTGTCCGCTCATGTGATCCAGTTCAGGCTGGTTGAAGTGAACTTTGAATGCTGTTGTGTTGGAACTGTGCAAAAAGTCAAGCAGCACATAAAATCTCACAAACACACTTTCAGAAGAACCTTTTGTACAAAATGATTCACAGATCACACATGCCGCATGTGTTTCAGCACAACTGTTATTTTCACTCTCTAATCTATCAATAGGTCTACAGTAGTGTACAGGTATGCTGTACATGAATTAGTTAACACAGTTTTCAGTGCTCATTTTATCAATACAAGTGAAAATAGATGGGATTCATGTCCACTTGTTTGTACTGTTGTTTTCTGCATTTCTTGCAGTTGACCACGGTTGCTAAATTTGCTAAAAAAAACAACAACAAACAAACAAAAAAAAAACATTAAACTGCACAATTAAAGTTTTCACAACCAGGCAAGAAACAAGTTGCCAATATAAGAAACCCACGGGGGAAATACAACAAAAGTTAAACATTTACAGCCAACAGCAGCATGGTGAAAAGCATCATAGACTACAGGACACCACTGACCCACACTGCAAAGAACTGACTGACAATAAAAATGTGTAATATTGTCAGTATGATACACCCCAGCTCTCACATCTCACATACTGCAGTTCACACAAAGTGCACAGCCTGAGAACACTCACCAATGTAAAGATGACAGTAGACTGAGGCTCTGTTATATCTCAGAACCAAAACAGAAGACATTAAAGGATGGAAACTTTCTTCGGAGCGCCTTAGAGCGGCCTAAATAGCAGGTTGAATTCATTTGCAAGTGTTATTTAATTTAATCCTTTAGGTAACAGAGAACAAAGTCACATTTGCTTTATGTAGGTTGGATCCTAATCCATGTGCTCTGTGCTTTGGTGGTTTGAGCAGACCTTCTTGTTTTTATAAATAGAGCAGAGTGAAAGCGAAAGTAAAGGTGAGAAAGCAAAGTGCAGCTTGTACACAGTACAGTGTTTTTAAAGTGTTTATTCGTGTTATAATGTAGGGGCACTCAGTGTGAGAATCTGCTGTTCTTTTGCTGCTTGAGAGGAAGTGTCACAGAAAACAAAGAAGAGCAGCAAGAAAGCAGCACTAATTGGTTTACAGTAGCATAAATGCCATTCAGTGTGTTTTACAGTCTCGTGTGTGCTGGTGGTTGTGCCTTGATCTCTTTTGTTTCCTATTCACAATATTTCTTGTTGTAAGTGGGGCAGAGAATAAGAGCACGTAGTATGGCTAAATTGCTATAAAGCGTTCATCCACTGGTTTTAAATTGTACATACAGCACCTCTGAAAACAATTTTGAGGAACTTGTCTTTAACTTCTGTAGTTCTATTTAATGCTACTCACTTATCCTCAGCAATAGTATTTTATGGATGGAATTACTTAGTATTATTAGATCTGATAGATGTAGCTACTAGTTAAAACATATACTAGTTAAAACATATACATAGCTTAATATACTGTTGAAGACTGACTAAGACATTCCCAGCCAACGTCACCTTGCCTTCATGCCTTAAGATATGAAGATGCAGGAGGAATAGGTCATTTATGATAGCAAAAGGCAAGATTATCCAGACGCGATAATGATTTGAACTGTCTATAAATACACTCACTGGACATTTTATAAGGTAGAATGGCAAGGACAATTTTATTTATACATTTCACTGTGTGTAAATTCAATATGCTTAACACAAAACGTAAAAGCATAAAAACCTCTGCAGGTTTACAATGCCTTAAGGCAGTGGAAACAAAATAAAACAATAAAAACACACACAGCTATTAAATGTAAGTGCCTGTGTGAATAAAAGGTTTTTGAATGTACACACAGATGTAAATGTAGTTTGTTCCAAAGCACAAGACCACGGTAACTGAAAGCACCTTTGGCATACTTGGATCTGATTCTAGGAACATTTCAAAGAGCTGCACTTGATTACATGAGAGATCATCAGGTGCAGTGCTGGTACTTGCTAGTACTGTGCTGAATTATTCGTGGCAAAGATTCAGAAAGGAGCTGAAAACATTCCTCAGAGATTTTGGTCCACAGCATTTAGTAAAGTAACACCAAAAAAAAAGAGTCTGGTCTCTTTGTAAGATTCAGTCTGGTTTAAAACGACTCATTTAATGTTTAATTACACACTCTCCGCAGGCTTTTTGAATGGTTTATCATCATTTAATGGTTTATTATCGTATTATTATTAATGACAAATTAATTGTTTTATTTTACTTATTAATTTTACTAATTTCTCATAAACACGCTTTCCACCTTAACAGTATGAGGCAATGTTGCACAATGTTGCGCGTGCCGCCAGACATTTTCCACGTGTCAGCACAACCGTGACGCGATGAGCCGGTGAGGCAGACTGTGACGGGGAAATACACGAGGCAACGATCGTGCAAAAAGATGTGAGTGCATTCTGTTAACTTACTATCTGTGGCCGACATGTCTCCGAGGGATTTTTCTGGACGTCTGTGGTGTGTTGTGCACGTATAGGCTTTTCATTATGCACAGTATCAGTGCAAATCTGTTCTATGTTCTCTGCGGACTCTTGTTCCCAGATGGTGATTCGTGTGTGTGTGTGTATGTATGTGTGTGTGTCTGTGTGTGCTCCCCTCCCATGCCCTCGTATTGGGCGCATCCTAATGGCCAGTTTCCTACCTGGCGACCACCTCCTCCACGCGCCACGCTCGTCCCGTTATTTAAAGAGCCGACACGCGAAGTGACATCTGCTTTCTGTTATATAGGAGTTTACTTATTATATCTTCCTACAATAAAGAGGATCGTTAATCGTCAAACTGATTTGTCACTTTATAGATTAATTTTAAAATAATCAACCAAAGACCACAATGGACAAAGGTATGAGCAGAGTAAATGTATTTATTTGTATTTTATTTTTTTACTGCTGTGAAACTTTCTTGAAAAGTTGATTTGAGCCAGAGGGAGTTGATTACACCAAAGGTTGGATTTTGTTTGAGCTGCTGTGTTATTGTGTTGTAATTGTTCACTCAACTGGTGGAAGTAATCCTACTGTGAACTCTGTGCTGGAATGTGATGGCGATTTGACCGAAGCTTTCAAATGGTTTTCTTTTAACCTGCAGTTATCCCTCAAAAAAATAAAAAAAGGACTATTAAGAATGTCTCTCACCCTGGTTGTCACCTTGTCACTGGAGTTTTAGATTCCACTTTGTCGCGTTGCCGTTCATTAAGTCTGTGTATGTGTGTCTCTGGTGTAAAACGGAGTAGCCTGATGTTTCCTGTATTATATGCTTGTGAACATTACAGTACGAGGTTTTATTGGATCTCTGTAAAGTAAAAAAAAATTATTTAAAGAATGAATGGGGGATTTCAGGTGGGCGGAGGGGCTTTGCAGAACAATTGTAGTATAATCTGTCTTTTGAAAAAGCCAGCTAAAACCTGTTGTGGAAATAATAGCATGTCTTATTAACAAAAGCAAACAAAACCAAACTTTGCAAACTGTGACAGTAAACAAGTGTAATATGAAACTGATTCTGGTTTAAACTTCTGTCTATGTGGCAAATGAGTGTATTGCTTTGGGATTGCTTAATCGGGTTAGATTACTGGTTAATCTGTACGGCCGCAGAGTGTTTGTTGGAGTTTATGTTAGAAGAATTTTTAGCCCAAGGGGTAGAGCCCTTTATACGACCATTTGTCAAACTTTCCAAAAGCTCACCTTTGAGCACATTAAAGGAACTCAGATTGTTTTTTTCACTTTTTAAAAAAAACTAATTTACATCTTGAATATCTTATAAATAATATGATTAACCTTATGATCACTTCTGTTTTGTCATATGCTTGATAGATGATTCACAGACAGGTACCCTTGAACTTTGACACATCATCCCATGGGAATTAAATCTTAATTGTACATTCATAAATTGTAACTACATTGCTATCAATATTAGTGTCACACCCACTTACACACCTATGTAGCTTCTTGCCAATGCCGTGTGTACTCTTATGTGCTTGATAGTTCGTGGCAATATGACGGAGTTTTGGAAGGAGCACTCTAAGGCTGCTACAGTGGAGGAGATGATGCTGGATTCTCGTGCCAAAGAACTGACTCAGCATGAGCTGCCAGAGATCCTCTCCATGCTGCCCAGCCTGGAGGGATGCAAAGTGCTCGAGCTGGGAGCAGGAATTGGGTGAGCACACAGTTGCAATAGACTTAGAATTCTAGGAAAACAGTCCAAGAAGCCAAGAAGGTCAGTGCTTTAATAGACAGGGATTTAGTAGAAGAAGTATAAGCTAGTAGAGTACTGCAATATTTTAAAAAGCCTAAACCTATATTAAGCATCTCTATATTTTTAGACTCCATTTACACATTAATCATCTAACAGTGCTGTGATTGCAGCCATCCCTCAACTCTCTGTGAATGGTACTCATGGCCATTGATCAGTTGTCATTGATCAATGGTTATTGATCAATGGTCATGACAATTTGCATATTAATGATGAAGAAACTGAACTCACAGCGCATTGTTTACCAGTGGTGCTAGTTTCAGTCATTATGAAAATGTACTGTTTACAAGGTTGGGGAAACCTGCAGTCCGCTGAGACTGAAGAAGTCACTTGGATGAGTGACGAACACTGAAAGCGCTGCGTCCAGATGAACAGAATCAACTTTTTGCGGTTTAGACTCGATTTAGTATAAAGATTTATGACTGAGGAGCACTCGATGAATATATGTACCTAAAGTCATATTAAATTCTTTATGTTTGTATCCAGTCGTTACACCAGGCACCTGCTAACCAAGGCAGCCCATGTGACAGCTGTGGACTTCATGGAAAGTTTTATAGAGAAGAACAGGCAGGAAAATGGCCACCATAGCAATGGTACCTTCCTCCAAGCTGATGTCACAAAGCTGGATGTTCCCCAAAACAGGTGTGTGTTAAGATATCATAGTTAATATTTAACCTCACTAATGGCGTGGTTCGATGAATGGCACTACTGGTCTGTGAGTCAGCTGGTCTACTGGCCTGACTCTGAATTATCTCAAGAACAGCTGGATAAACTGTCATAAAACGAGTATATTTAACATGCGCAGAAGATGACACGATGGCTTCAGGCAAGGCTTACTTTGGTAAAACCATTAAGCTGACACTTGCCCTCTTAAGTGAAATGACCATTTTTTTCCATGAAATACATCTTCCTGCATCCTTCTAGCTTTTTCCTTGAGGCCTTGCACGTGCACATCTGCAGTGTCACTATGGCCACTCTAACACAATACTCATTAACCACAACTTCGTCCACTTCCCCAAAATTAAATTAAAAGGTCACTGTTTAAAGTCCATACATCATAGGTGTACAAGTGAAAATAGTAACTCTGAAAGGAGCCAGTCTTGAAATGCTGAGAGAGAGCATCACACACACAGCTTCATTTGTTATATACTGAAAATCCTACTGTTGGTTTCTTTTTTGGATTCTTTTTTTTTTTTTCTTAGCATTGACTTCATCTTCTCCAACTGGCTACTGATGTATTTGAGTGACGTGGAGCTGAATTCAGTTATGCAGAAAATGCTTACCTGGCTGAAACCTGGAGGCTTTCTGTTTTTCAGAGAGTCCTGCAACCACCGATCAGGTACAGATGCAAACATTTCCACATGTCTTTTGGATAAAATTCAATATTTAAACCTTTATGATAGATGAAGATAACTAAAGAAAGATTTGTATGAAGTCTTCTGCTTGTATATTTCAAATAGATTTAAATTTCTGTACTTTCTTCTTTTAGCTGCTCTCTTTCTGTGCTCTATATACCATAATTTATGAAATAATCTGCACTATAATTATCTTCTGAACCACAATGAAGATTGGTTTGTTTCTACCAAGGTGACAGCAAGAGGGATTTCAACCCCACTTGCTACCGTACTGAAGTGCAATACAGCCACATGACAACAACAGTGCAAGTGTCGGAGCCAAAAGAGGGCCAAACGTTTGGTTTCGACATTGTCTTGAAAAGGAGGGTTCAGACCTACGTTGAGGTAGAGTCATTTGAGTCTTATTAAGATTTCAAGTGTGAAAAAAGCAAATGGCAGTTTCTGATGGTGGTGTGTGGACGTGCAGTTAACCCATTTTATTACTCCTTATTTCCATCACCTTCTTATCCATCCACCTCTTACAGATGAAAAACAATCCAAATCAAATCTGCTGGCTGCTAGAGAAGGTCTCTCGCTCCTCAAACAGCCAGAATGGATTCAAAACCTTCCAGCAATTCCTGGACAACCAGCAGTACACCAGACGTGGCATCCTGCGCTATGAGAAGATGTTTGGGGCTGGTTACGTCAGCACAGGTGGACCTAGCACCACCAAGGTAGGAAAATCCCAAATAATATCACTCGAAGGGATCAATAAGTGCTTCTTGGAAGGAAAATTAACAAGTAAAATGCAGAGGCCTGTGTTCATAATGTAGGCAACAGCATGAAATACATTTACTCACTTACACAAGATATGATTTTGAGTTATAAATACAATTAAGTAAGTAAAATTTATTTGTATAGCACTTATCACAGATAAAAATTCCAAAGTGCTTCACAATAAAAGCAGAAATAGAAATAAAATAATAACATAAAACAATGAGAAAATTAATTAAAAGCTTGTTTGTATAGAAATGTCTTCAGCTGCTTTTTAAAAGAGTCAGTGGAGTCTAGACAGCGTAAAGACAACAGAAGAGTATTCCACAGCCTTGGTGCCAGTGCCTGAAAAGCCTGATCCCACTGTGTTTTGAAACTAGTACGTGGGACCAACAGTAACTTCTGACTTGAAGAGCTAAGTGCTGGGGGAGAAGCATGAGGTTTCAACTGGTCAGAGATATACTGGGGAGAATAACAGGTAGAGCTCTGAAAGTTAAGACTAAAATTTACTGGCAACCAATGAAGAGAAGCCAAAACTGGAGTAATATGTGACCTCTTGTTGCCAGTTAAAAGTCTTGCTGCAGGATTCTGTACAGTCTGGAGGCGATCCAAAGCTGATTTGTTGAAACAAGTAAGAATTGCATTAAATGGACCGGCAATTTTATTCAGACTCTTTGTGGTGCTTCTCCAAGTTGTGTTCAGGTTTACCACATTTCCTTGAATTATTATTTAAACATCTCTGAAAGTTAATGAAAAAAAAACAAATTAATGCACGTACGGACATAGACATACAAACCGAGGCACTTGGGTATGCAAAGGTAACACAGTTCAAGCTACAAAATAAATAAATAAATAACATCTGTGGCCTACCCTGTACATTTTAGGACATCCTCAGGTCTCAGGAAAACATTGTTAGACATCAGATCAAACGGCCTCAGACGTCAGACCATACAAACAGCATCAGACTAATTATTATTAGTTGCTCTATACAGGATGAGAGCTCATGTAATTATGACTTCAGCACATCATGGTTACATTGGTCTGTTTCCTTACCACAGTTCACAGGTTAAATGTTTGGTCCTGGTGAATACACTTACTTTAACACGTGTCTGCTCGTTTTTTCCTAAAACATTTAAGTACGTTTGGCTTCACACCTGCAAACAGACGCAGCTTCGGCAGAAAACTAAATAGCCAACTATCCAACCAACCAACCAAAGCGTGCAGGACCTGAGCCGCATTAAGTTGGCCGAAAGTTAGCTAAATGTAACTTTTTAAGATTCTTTGTTATGCTAACATTTGTTCTGCTGGATATTTGAGCGAGATCAAACTCAGCACTTACTTTCAAAAGTTTACATCCGGACTGCATCGCATCAAACGGCCGCCATTTTTTCAAAAGAATTTCTTCAAAAAAATTTCTTCAACCTTAGATTCGCAATGAATCCTGGGATAGGATGGGCCAAGAAGGATTCACCTGACCCGTCCTCCAAATCCAGGGTAAAGGAGGATGCATTTATGGACCGCGTTTGGAGGAATTTGGGTAGCCTTCATTGCCTCGCTGTGAAATAATTGCCCTTCAAATTGGGCTTTTGAAGGATGCCATCCCTGAATTTGTACACAGCCATATTCTGCCACTCTGGCACATTGACACATTTGGAAAACAATTCAGCTGGCAGGAAGCTTCTTTTTCAGGCACGTCTATCTGAGACAGTGTCATCTGATGCCGTTTTTTCGGCAATCTGATGTTTTTTTTAATTAAACGTGATCCTTTTTTTTGGTCTGACATTTAAGGCCGTTGATGTCTAACGATGTTTTCCTGAGACCTGTGGATGTCCTAAAATGTACACCGTGGTGGCCTCAGTAACTATGAACAGTTTGTAGTCAGAATAACCTTTACAAAGTTGGCCTCACAGCCAGGCTGAATCAAAGAAAACATTTTTGTGCTAACAGGAGTTTGTGGACCTGCTGAACCTGAAGCCAGGACAGAAGGTTCTGGATGTTGGTTGTGGCATTGGTGGAGGAGACTTCTACATGGCAGAGGTAAGAGCCAAGTCTCAAGCCACACTTACAATGTTGATTTTAGGGTACTTATAATTATTGTAAAAGCTAAAACTGTGGCTATTATTATGTGATTTTTTTAGGCATTTGGAGTGGAGGTGCTCGGCTTGGATCTGTCAGACAACATGGTGGACATTGCAATAGAGAGGGCAAAAGTGGAGAAGGTTCCATCAGTACGCATGTTATTCTGTTGATTACAACACCAAAGCTAATGGCTGTGCCTGTGATTTATTTCCAGATCTTTAATGGTATTTACTGTTCCTCAGGTGCGGTTTGAGGTTGCCGATGCTACAAAAAGGACGTTTCCAGAAGATTCGTTTGATGTGATCTACAGCAGAGACACAATCCTGCACATAGATGACAAACTAGCACTCTTCAAACGCTTCCATGTGTGCAAGTCTAAATGGTTTCATTTCATGAATTTCCCAAATTTTCTTGTAATTTGTTAGAGAAAAAATTATACAGCAGTAATTGTAAGACACATCTTGTCCTTGTTGATATCCAGTCATGGTTAAAGCCAGGCGGACAGTTGCTTATCAGTGACTATTGCTGTGGGAAGAAGCCCTGGACCCCAGCATTCGAGGCCTATGTGAAACAAAGAGGCTATGTCCTGTACACACCTTCAGAGTATGGCAAGGTAAAAATACTCATGTATAAAAATGCTAGTAGTTTAAAAATTTTGAACTCTTTTCTAATATGTAGATTATATTTTCTGTTTTTGCAATTCAAAATCCTGTTTAACAGTACAAACAGTGCACTGATCTTACTTATGAGTAACACTACAAACTCAAATTGTTTTAACTTAGTCAAAATAAATGGAGAAAGCTGTTAAATCTGCTTATAATAGTTTTTCACATACATGCTGGAATTAGTGCATTATTGCTTCATAAATACATAAATCCCAGAGATGTGTTTGGAAGCATATAGAAGCAGCTTCAATTTCCAATATTATGTCCAGAGAATACAGACTTTGTATGTATGTACTACTGCAGTCCAACAGTTGATGGTGCTGTCCCCACACTGCTTAATCACTCCTCTTCCTCCCCATCTATAGTTCATTCAGGAAGCTGGTTTCAGCAAAGTTCAAGCTGAAGACCGCACAGCCCAGTTCATCGAAGTGATTAAGACAGAACTGCAGAGAGCAGAGGCCATCAAAGATGAATTCATTAAGGTGGGAATGCACGAGCACAAAGTGTGTCAAAGATTGCACCTTCATAATCGTGTTAAGACAGAAAGCTAAATTTCTCCTTTTAGTGTGCTGTCCAACACACCTGTATCTTTTCCTTGCAGGAATTTTCCGAAGAGGACTATTTTGCAATAGTTAATGGTTGGAAAGAAAAACTGGAACGTTCCAACAGTGGAGACCAAAGATGGGGACTTTTTCACGCGACAAGAGACTGAGTTGTTGAAGCTCAGCATGTTGGAGATAATAAAAGAAAAAAGAACCAATATTTCTGCTACATCATTCTTTTTCTGGGTATCCCTTTGTCTTTGAAGAAAATCACTGACAACCCTTTCATTATTGTGTAGCAATATACCTTTAACTCTGTGATCTACACTTTGCCATCTTGTATTTCCAGTAATTGTTGGGAGTATAACAGCAACAGAGTGTAAAAGAAGGTCCAGACAAGGTTTATTCTGGTTAAGCAGGTTGTTGGTATCCAATTACTTCAATGTAAATGAGTTGTTGAACTGAAAGAAAAATAGCGCTGTTCTCAACCCCAGTGGCAAAATCAATTGACAGCAGATTAATTTTTGAAGGAAGATGCAATTAATTATTTCTATTTAAATTAACAGGCGCGCAAATGAGTCTAACAGTGTATTGCAACACGTTTGAGTAGCTAATACTGAGTAGATAAACCCTGGGAAAAACAAATTCAACAGGAACCAGTAAAACTGGTTGAAGCAGTCGGCTCGGCTTTTCTGAGCTGTCTGCATTCTCATGTCTTGTCCCATGACATCAGTTTCCAGTTGCCATCAACAAGTTTGCAAGTATTTCTGGGATATAATGTTGCTCATCTGGCTGGGGGAGTGGTTTGTCGTCAACAAAGAGTTAGTAAAACATTGCAGAAGAAGCAGACGTTTATTTAGCTACATTCAGCTGCTCCCTTATTCTCAAGGGCTTGCCACAGTGGGTAGTGCCAGAAGTTTGATTTGGAAGAGTGCTACATGTCCTTCCTCACGCAACCACAAAGAAACTTCTGTCTCCTTTCAGGAAAAAAAAAATAGAGATCTTTTGTTTGGTAGGCAAATGTGTAAACCACTACAATAGGAGCCACAGTTAATAAAGCATTGCAATCCCAAATCTTTAATTAAGTACATAGTTTATCATTTCTTAAAATGATAAAAGCGTGAATAACTAAAACTCATGCATTCTAAAAATATGATAATAAATACAAGATAATTACTCTGTGTTTAACATTAACGCCTTCAAATATTCTTGCATGCCACAATTATCCACTGTGCAGATTTGCATAACGATTCGAATCCGTTTTCAAATCTGTGTGGTAATGCAGCAGATTTTTCTAAATGCAAAAAGACTTTGTAACACTTTATAATGCTATTGTTAATAAAAATTAATCGCTAATCAAACTTTAGTAACAGTGTATTACAACAGTCATTGTTATTGCTGCTTACTGTTTGGTCAATAGCTGGCTTGTAAATCACTGTAAATTTGCAACTGACGGTTATGAAACTTGTTTGGCGATAATAAAGCTGAAGCCTGTTTCTAATGCAGATCAATCAATCATGACCAGAAGCTGTGGTTTGTGTCCTCTTTCACTTACAGTTTAATTTTTATTTCCACAAACTGTTTGGTTAGGTTTACAGAAAGGTTGTGGTTTGATTTGAAATATGAGTCGGAGTGAAACCCCTGTCACTATTGCCATGACACATGCATCACTGCTTTACACCCAAGGATGCCTCGTGAGTAAAGAAACGTAGTATTTTATGGCCTGGAAAACGAAAACAAATATGTCATCAGTGATTGAGCCTATCCTACAACGCATATATTTAATAAAATATAATATAAAATTCATAAAGATATTGTTTTTAGTAAACAAACTAATTACGGAACAACGTAAATTATAAAATTACTAATGATTCGTCAACATTAGCATAATTTCCCCCTTTTTAAAAAATAATACTAAGGTTTAATTAATTAATTAAATTTTTTAAATAGGTTTATCACTAGGAAGAATCTCAGTGAGTTTAGTAGTGCATATAGCAAATTATAAAAGGTGTATCTGGAAAGGACAGTTTCAGTCAATGCATAGTACATTATTTGATTGATTATGCTTATTGTCGGAAAAATATTTCTACAGTAAAGCAATAAATCTTTTTAATTTGAATAACAAAATATACTTTGTTACGTACCCCTTGTTGGTATAATTTTAGATCCTCGTTTGCCTTCAGCACTGCCTTAATTCAACAAGGCACAGATTCAACATGCTGCTAGAAACATTGCTCTCAGATTTCAGTGTGTATTGACCTGATAGAATCACACAGATCTGTCCGTGGCACATCCAGGATGCAAATTTCTCATTTCACCACAGAGGTGCCAAAGGTGCTCTATTGGATTGAAATCTGGTGACTGCAGAGGCCGTTTGAGTTCAGTGAACTCATTGTTACGTTCAAGAGCATCGCTAGGCTCTTGAAACACTGGAGGCTTAGCCTCAAAGGCTTTTGAATTTTCACTCAATAACAGTGCCATTCTTAAAGCTATTTACTATATTTCAAAGAAAAATTCATGTAAAATGCCAAAGACTAAGAATGTTACAGGATGATACTGAAATAAACAATCAGTGCAATTTGAGTTCCTCACCATTTTTTTTATTTTAAGGAGCAGTATGAAACCTTACAAAAAATGTAATGTTAAAGTACAGTAGTTATTTGCGAGACTATATTCTGTCAGTATTTAGATTTTTAAACTTTATCAACTCGTTTCCTCCACCCTGTCTTTCAGATGCTCACCTTTTCTTTATCGTTCCTGCTCTTTTGTTGTCTAATGAACCTGCTCCACTCTTAATCCACTCTGCTCTTTCCCCCTCGCTTTCATGTCCTGGTTGTAAAAAGAAAGCAGTCAGCAGGTGCCACCCAAATATTATTCAGATTGCGAACTTTTCCTGTAACGATTAGATTATTAACTCGTTATGTAAAAACTTAGTTTATATGTGGACTCAAACGCTGCAATCATCATTCAACAAATACCAAAATGCAGAAAGTAAAAAAACCTCGCTAAAACATGGCGAGGTTTTTTTTATTTCTTAAAAATGTACCGTGTCATTTAATTAGGAAGAAAAAATCACACTGATGATGGAGAAGTCTCAAAAACTGACAAAACCCATGTATCAAACATGACACTCTAGGCCTTAAAGGGTTAAAGCAGGCAGACATCATGTGCATCACTCTGTGTTCTGCAGGATGTTTATTTCTATGACATTCTGTGCCCTCTCCACCTAATGATGTCTGTGTTTACAGGCGCACAGTGTTTTAACAATCACAACAGATTAACAGTATTTTTGTCATTGCTCTCTATTTTTCTACATGTCATTTATTTCATTCAAGTGTCCACTAGATTTCTTGAATCCACAGGGAATGTGGGGCCTAACATTGTACACAGACCTATGTCATCTTGTTTATGGAAGACTTTGAAAACAAAGATATGCATATCTTGGAACAGAAAATTACACAAATGCACTCAAATGAAGAGTTCATTTCTTTGCCTCTCTGATAACACCAGGGGCATAGTGGCGTTTTTCCGATAGAAAAAACATAACTGACTACATACATACACAATATACTATTACAAGGTTTCAGCACTGATGTGCACTCTTCATTTTAAATGGCCATAATAACCCGAGCTCTTTTATTGGGAATGGGAATGAGTGTTTCAGAGCGAGGTACAGAGCGTCTCCCTGTCACCATGGTTACTCGCTGTAGCCATGGTTACTCATTGTCACTCGTGCGCAGTTTGAGAGGAGAAAGCGTAAGAGGCTGTGCTGCTGTTTAGGCCTGACATTACTTTGAGCAGCATGAATGATTTTAAGAATCAATAGATTTATTGGTATTTTTCTCAGTATTCTCCTTAATGGTTTGAATAACTTTGTTATGATGAATTTTTGTTTTTTTGTTTTTTTGATTAGGCCTACATGAGAAAATGAAGGTCTGACAGAGTGTGAGAAATATGTGTTAATCTTTGACTCAGTGCGTCAGAGACAGATGGCAACCTTGAAATGTAGCAATGAGTGTGTTAGAAGCATTTCGTCAATTCACCGACCTGAGTTTGTATCTGATCCAGGGGCCATTTCATGCCCTGTGTCTGCTACAGTAGCAACAGGAGGCAGCTCCTTCCACCTGCGCCTCCCCCTCAGTTTTTTCTAAAAAAAAAAAGCTTCTTATGCCCATCGTTGAAGTACTTTAGCTGGTTAGCAACCATCAGCAGTGACAGCTAACAGGTGCTGACGTTGGACCTAAAGGAGGAATGCTCTGCTGTGATTGGTCAGACAGAGATGGGCGTGGGTCTTCGCCCCAGATAAACTGTGGAAAACAGATGCCTAAATACAGCTTTCCTCTAATAAACATTCATTTACTGTGGAGATCTGAGGATACTGAAAACACATCTGGGGAGTAGAGCCCTGTGGCCATGGCTAACGTCGAACCTGTGATCAAGAAACCAGTTTGAGATGATTTGAGCTTTGTAACATGGAGCGTTATCCTGTTGGAAGCAGCCATCAGAAGATGATGGATGCACTGTGGTCATAAAGGGATGGACATGGTCAGCACCAGTTCTCAGGTAGGCTGTAGTGTTTTGAACAATGCTCAACTAGTATTAAAGAGGCCAAAGTGTGCCAAGAAAATATCCCCCCAAACCATTATACCACCGCCACCCATCTGAAACATTGATAGAATGCAGCACGGATTCGTGCTTTCACATAATTTTCACCTAATAGCTTCCGAACGTTGCAGCACAAATTGAGACTCATGAGACAGAAGATTGGATGTTTTTCCAATCTTCCATTGTACAATTGTGGTGAACAGGTGTGAACTGCAGCTTCAGTTTCCTGTTAGTATCTGCTAACAGGAACAGGAACACTGCGCTTACCTGACAGGAGTGGCATCCGGTGTGGTCTTCTGCTGCTTTAGGCGATCTGCTTCAAGGTTCAATGTGCTCCCACTTTCCAGACCATTCAGTAAACATTCAGTAAAGAGAAAGTTGTGTGGGAAAATCGCAGTTGAACCTAAAATATTCAGACCAACCCATCTGGCACCATGCCACATTCAAAGTCATTTAGATCACGTGTCTTCCCTATTTTGATGCTCGATTTGAAACTTCAGCATGTCAGATCTGTGTTAATAAACAGATCAAATACAATGGCTATTTATTGTAAGCGTTCAACTGAATCTGCAACTCAATTATTGTAATTTTTGAATGAAAAAAAAAACCATTAGCCCATTTCAAATACGCGTTATAACAAAGCAACAATAAATCAACTTGATAATAAATGCAAGAACTTAGTTAAACGTCATATTTAAATAAGATCTGCAAAAAGAAATACCTCAGTCGTGTCTCTTTCAGACTGCTCGCAGTGAGACTTCGGCTGACTTCCTTTGACAGAGGCCTCGAGGACGCGCCCACTGCTCTGCATGGTTACGTACCTGCGCACGGAGAGCTCACACGACGAGAAGCAAAATATTCAGTCGCAAAACATGGCGAGGTTAAGCGAGCATGGGATTCGCCTGAGTTCTGTAAGTATTTCAGATATTTCCTGTAAAGGATTCCTATTTGTTTCGTCACTTCAGAAAACGTTCGCTGAAGTGGTTTATAAAAAAAAGAGCAAGTGAAAGTAAGACTAACTTATTTTTTGAATTCTTTTTCATCTCCAGATGAGTCCTTCCTTCCTGAACAGCAACTCCACAAGTCATACCTGGCCTTTCAGCGCTGTGGCAGAATTAATAGGTAGGCGATACGAAATTTCCCGCATAATACAGAAACTTTCCACAGTCCCGTACACCTGTTGGTGCGGCTTTTCATGGTTTCTTTAGCGGCGCTCTTCCGCTGTCGCGCACAAAGTCGGCGTGTTGAGCAGACATTTGTGTTGGTGCTAAAATGGACCGAACGGACTTCCTCTTTCACATGCGCAACAAGTTTGCGCTCACACGCCTAAAGACGTGTGCTGGCAGCTGCAGACGCTGCGTTGTGGTAATAATCGCGTTGTTAAGTAAGGATAGAGGAGCTCGTTCTTTTAACGCTCTGCAGTTTAAAATCATAGTCCTGAGGTATTAGTAACTGCTCAACTGCGGTGAGGTTTTCTGCACTGTCTGTACTTGTACTTCTCGTGACCATTAAAACAAACAGTTTGGATTCTTTTTGACAAAATATATATAAAACTTATTGGTAAATATGCAGTAATAGTAATAATACTATAATAACATTTGCGCCTTCATGTGACATAAATGGATTGTGCCTTGGCTGTCAATATTGCCATTCCTCCACTCTGTGCGCTCTCATTGGTTCAGACGTGCTGACCGTCTGTTGGCTGTTGGAGTCTTTTTTTTAAAAGCCGGAACAGCGAAGAGAGTAGAAATGCATTCGCACCATTGTCACACGTGAAAGTACGGGGTAAACTTTAGAAACAACAAAGGGAGCCACGTGCTTTTTGGAATAAGCGCGCAGTAATTCGCGATAACCCTGCAGAAAGTTCAAACACGACGTGATATATGTTTGTTGATCATAAGGTGGCGCAATTCGTGGCTGTTTCCCAAAGAGAAGTATAGATTACATCACATGCAGTAGCGTCCAGAGATCAGCAGTGGAGTTGTTGCTGCAGCTCGGATCTATAATGTGCTATGTGCAGTATCACTTTGACTGTGCTTGCAGGAAGTTCACATCGTAAAGAAATATAAGGAAGGCATTAAAGAAACTAGCCTTCCCATGTGCTTCTCTTTTTTTTCTTGCTTCCAATTTTCTGTCTGTCGTCTTCTAGACAATGCCTCAGACCCCGGTGTGTGCGCCAAACAGTTCTGGATAGATGTAGTTAATGAAACAGATCACCTCTGTCTTTCTTTCACCGATAATGGCAGCGGCATGACCCCCAACAAACTGCACAAGATGCTCAGGTGAGACACGTGTGAAGTTCACACACACGGAAAAAAAAGAAACATAGAAAGACGTGTAGTGCTGCACGCTGATTGTGTTTCTCTTTTCTGCATTTAACCCACAGACACACACACAGTTGCCAACTGTGGCCCCATGTGTGTGTCAGTTTGTGTCACATTCACACATTAGACTAGTTTCATCTTCTCAGTTTGCTTCTCAGTGTTTGATCATTAACACACGCTCGCTTTTGTGTCCAGCTTTGGTTTTACAGAAAAAGGCTCGGGTAAAGCCAGTCAGCAGGCCATCGGGGTTTACGGGAACGGCTTTAAGTCGGGCTCCATGCGCTTGGGGCGTGACGCGCTCATCTTCACCAAGAACGGCGGCTGTCAGACTGTGGGAATGCTGTCGCAGACCTACCTGGAAAGCATTAAAGCCCAGGCTGTCATCGTCCCCATTGTCCCTTTCAACCAGCAAACCAATATCCTTCACAAAGGAAGTGTGAAATATTAGGATGCAATATTAGGTTTACAATGTAAATTTGCTGAGGCAGAACTATGTAGACGTTCTGCATCAGCATGACTTCCAGATTTTTTGGGGGAGATTAAGGAAACAAATATATTATGTGTATGTGTTCATTATCATACATGCTCCCTTATGTTGTGACCTTAATTCAGTGTTACAGTTATTAGTTGTGACTGAGGATTCACAGGCCAGTCTGACAGCCGTCCTCGACCACTCGATCGTCAAATCCCTGGAGCAGATACATTCACACTTCGACTCCATTCCCTCCAAAAAAGGCACCAAGATATTAATCTGGAACATCCGCAGGTCAGAATCACGTGTTCGTGTTACATTAAAGTTGAAAGATGATAAGATAAGAGTGTCCTACACGATAAAGATCTTCTTTCCACCACCAGCAGTTTGATAAAGCCAAATCTGTGAAATCTGTAATCGTGTTAGATAACTGTCATGATGTCAGTCGTTTTTGTCGAACTCTGTACAACAAAGCAGATTAGCGCAGATGTATTACACTATTTCTTTAGTTTGAGTCAACACAAAACATCTCGGTTAGAGTTTCCAAGTTGGCGTGTTGTGACCATAGGTTGAAAATACCACATGATAGTGAGGAGTGTGCAAGCACAGTCAGTATCAGAGGAAGGCAAGTGGGTACAAACACATATATGTGGTATTTGTTTAAGCATGGTTTTAAGCAAATCTATGCAAAGGGATGCGCATTCAAATACAAACATCCTCACATGGAGGACAGAGAACCTCCTAAATTGAAGATTTGAATTTTCTCTTTCCCCCCCCCATCTAAATTTCTTAGAAATAAATGGTCGACTGAAGTCAAGTTGTTGTAAAGTGCTAAAACGAACCAGGTCAGGTCTCTCATACCTCCTATTTAACTTCCTCTTCATGCTGCAGAGAGAGAGGGGTCACCACAATGAGTATAATCATTCAGTGTTTCAAGTATTGCCCTTAAAGAATACCCAAAACGATTTCAATCATACTAATTAGAAACAGGAGGTGAAACCATACAGTAACTTTGTGTTTCAAATCCTTCCCAACTAATTAAATGTCTTGCAAAGCTATCTGCGGAGCCTTCTAGACAGGCATTACAGCGTGTGCAGTGAAACCCAATTACATGCGCTAACATGTTCTTTCTTTTGTGCCATCCTGAAGAGCCAAAGATGGTAAGTTGGAGCTCGACTTTGAGACTGATCCGGATGACGTTCGTTTGCCTGAGATTCAGATCGAAGAGATGAAGAAGGGTCTGAAGAATAGTGGATCCTTGAGAACCGAGCAGAACATCCCAGACATGCATTACAGTCTCAGGGTGAGTGCGTAAAGACACTTCACCATCTGTTATTATGTGAGAGCTTTTGTGCGGTCCATAATATTAATATTTGTCAGGGCTTGGGGACATGTTCAGGAAGATTTTAGTGTTCGAGGTGATGATGAGGGTTAGAGAAAAATTCAGGGTGTAGTGGTTGTGGTTTACTTGTGGGTTTAGCCATACAAGTACTGTGTGTTGGGGGCTGGGTGTAAGAGTGTCTTCCACTTTTTGCCAGACACCAAGTACCTCCACACTACTGTAGACAAACTGTCAACCTTGTGGTTTTGTAGTAACACTGCCCCAGTTTCATGTAAAAAAAAAAATCATGTTTTTGTAAATGATAATTAGCGAATTCTAAGAGTTCACATTTAGTTTGTATGTTTTTCATGTTTCAAGATTAGAGAACAAACCCGCTGGTTAAAAATGTGCATTCACCAGTGGATTTCAACCGAAACAACAGTATTTCATATTTAGTGCTTTTAGTTTTAAGCCTCGCTTTTTCTTTTACATTCTCCGTTTTCTTTGCTTGCATGTTTATCACAGGCCTACCTCAGTATCCTGTACCTGAAGCCGAGGACACAGATCATACTGAGGGGGAAGAAGATTCAGGCCAAACTGGTAGCAAAGAGGCTGATTCACATTGAGCATGACGTCTACAAACCCCACTTCAGTGTATCCTTGCCCTATAACAGCTAAATTCAAGTGTAAAAAGGAAGTGGGATGCATGTGACTGTTGGAGATGAAGCATCTGTGTTACTTTACTGGGGTCTGGTAAAAAAAAAAAAAAACACACACACACACACTTTGGTGCTTAACAGATGTTCATGAAGGGAAAATCCAAACAAGCTTCATAGTGCCAGTTCATGTGGTCTCATATCTAGTTATTTTATTTTTATTTTTTTATCTTTTCATGTCTTTTAGAGAACTGAGATTTGGAAACTGGGGTTTTGTGTTATCGTGCCAGTGATCGGTTCGGCGCCCACAAAACGGATTTTTTTAAATCTAAACTTTATCTGTTTATCTAATATTATAATACATGCAACAAACTAGACCTCAGTGAAGGATAACAATTATGCACATTTTGAATTATACTGTACTATATAATTATAATTAGCAATTCATTTTATAAATAATGCTATTCCATCAACAATGTTACATTTTTTTTTCCATGTTTTTCTGTTAAAGCAATTACATTAGTAACATCCCTTTAATTATATAAAAATTACATCACTATTCTAAAGTGTCCAGTACTGTTTCCTTAACTGGTGTTTGTCAGAAAGACAAAGTGAAGGTGACCTTTGGGCTTAACCCAAAAAACAAGGACCACTATGGGATTATGATGTACCACAAGAATCGTCTCATTAAGGCGTATGAGAAAGTGGGCTGCCAGCTAAAGGTAAAGTAAAATAATGTTGTGTGTTACAAATACCGTGGCTCTTCAAAGACAAGGGCTTACCTTGGGTACCTGCCTCTACTTAATAAATGTCACTCTTAATTTTCCTTCAGACTTCGGGTCTAAGAGCGGGCCTCGGTGTCATCGGTGTCATTGAGTGCAATTTTCTGAAACCTGCTCATAACAAGCAAGACTTTGAGTACACCAAAGAGTACAGGTAACAAAGAGAAATAAATCAGATAGTTGCTTTTTGTTTTGTGTGTGAATGTGAGCTGTTTAGTTGGAACAAATAGTTTCATACTGTATGTACTAATTTAAGAGCAAACACAGCAGCAGGATCTTGCTTGTCTGTTGTTGGACATCGATAACACATGGTCTGCTACTAACACCAGAAATTTGATTGTGTTATTTTAAGTTACTGACCTTTCATTTCTTTTTCTGTTGTTATCTTATTTTAAACATATTTACGGTTGTTTCCACTTTTTACTCCCAAGACTGACCCTCGGTGCTTTGGGCCTAAAACTCAACGACTACTGGAAAGAGGTGACAGAGAAGAAGGCCAGAGAGCGAGAGTTTCAGGCTCTAGACAAAAATGAGAAAAAAGTCCAGGAGGATGTTGATGAGTAAGTGTTAACTGTTTTTTTCACAGATGAAGTCAGGGCCAGATTTTGAAGAACAGTGAGGTCAGACAGTGGAAATAGTTGCTGTTAATATGGAGTCTTTACCTGACTAAGGCACTTTTTAGTGTCCTGAGTCGTCTCTTGCATGTCCGTCATTGCTTTGTGTTATCAGATGGTGTTCATTGTCGCTGTTCGCACACAAAGCACCTGCTGCTGCTGTATAGAGATTATTTGAAGTGGTCAGTATATAATAGGCTAGCCGCGCCCTTGCGTCGTTTCTCGCCATTTCTCGCCACACAGCATAAGCCTTTTTTAAAATTCAGCTTTAAATTGTATTTTTAGTTCAAATAAACAAAACTGTGTGGTGTTGTAGTGGTTAGCCCTGTCGCCCAACAACAAGAAAGTTCCCAGTTTGAACCCTGTGTTTTCATGTTCCTCATGTGAGCGCCCTCTGACTACTTCCTCCGACAAACCAAAGATAGCATGTTAAGCTAACCAGTGACTCGAAACAGGCCATGGATGTGAGATGTGAAATGCTTTAAGTGTATAGAGTAAGGTACCGTATGGTGACTTTTGACTTGTAGAGCACTTGGAGTGATCAGTAAGAAAAGCCAGTCCATCACTGGTACAACTAGCATGGACTCAGACCTAGCTAGCTACTGCTGTAACTGTAGTGCAACAGTGAACACTCATCCGGTTCATCTGGCTCTAAATATTAAGTCTAGTTCAAACAGAAAGTCCAAATGTATAACTCAGAAAGATAAATAAAGGTTGGGTGACAAGTATAAATATATAGGGAGGAGTAGATAGCTAGAGTATTCCACTAGCTGTAGTAAAGGATGCTAAAAAGCTAGACACATGGTAAATAGTACTATCAAAGGAGGAATTGACCAAAAAACCCTCAATAAACCCTTACCAAATCCAACAGCACAGAATCAACACTGCATTCAGTGGTGCCCAACATTATTGTTGCACTGCCTTTTCTATACATGTGGTTTACATACATGTAACTGCTGATAACACTTCCCACTCACCTATCAAATAAGATCAGTGTACTTCAAAGCCCAGTTCCCTCTGTTTCACATTGGGAATAGAGGGAACTGTTTTGGGGAAATATGCTGTTCGACTGGGAAGGGTTTCTCACAGTTTTCAGGTTTATTCATGACCAAAATGTATTGTGCAAATAACATATCCTCATCCCAAAGTTCATTTCAGCCGCAGGTCAGTGCATGCTAGAACGTGGCTATTTATCAAAGTCATAATATCATATCTATATTAGTTTTTTTCCACGCTTGAAACCATAGGAGTGAGACACAGCCTCTGGGGTAAAATTACAGAGACAGGGGGCATAAAAATATAATCTATATGATAAGCCAAAAGTTTATAGATAGAGAAAGAGATACATCTTGAAGGGATCTGTTGTGTGCACAAGTTTAGACTTACTGAGATAAAAATAGTTCCGAATATCTTTATTGCCAACTTTAGCTTACTGACAGCTGTTGTATTTACAGGGGTCCCATGTGGTTACAGTGTGAAGAGTGTCTCAAGTGGCGAAGCATCCCTGAAGGCTTTTACAAAATTGCTCCTGATAGCTGGACCTGCAGCCAGAACCCAAATTCACGTTACAGGTGGGTATTTCATATTATTTCTCTTTTTTTTTAACGGCACCATTGTGTTGAGTAAGAAACACAATTACAAAACGAATGAAGAAGCTGGATCATATTCAACAACATTGAGTTTTCAGGAGCAACATTACATTGCTGGAAAAACGAATTATTTGTGTCAGGCAGCATTTATGTCTATCTCAGTCCATTCTTTTTCTTCTTTTGGCTGCTCCATTGCTGGGCCGCCACAGCAGATCATCGGCTTCCATGTAACCCTAACCGCTAGCATCCTCCTCTGTCACACTAGCTTTCTAGATGTCTTTCACTACATCCATTTGTCTTCTCTGTGGTCTCCCTCTTTTCTTCCTGCCTTGCATCTCCATCTACAGTGTCTTTGTCCAATATATGCACTGTCTCCGCTGCACATGTCCAAATCATCTTAGCTTTGTTTCTCTAACTTTGTTTCCAAGCTGCTCACCTTGAGCTGATATATTAATTTCTAATTTCGCCCATTCTGATCACTCACAATGAAAATATTTCCACCACTCCAGGCTCGCTTCCACCTGCTCCCTGCTCTCACTGCACATCACAGGGCGAACACCATAATCCGTGGTGTCTTTGTCGAGTGAGTCCAGACAGAGGTCACACTGGTTATTCCCGAGAAAAACCTGATAGCCATGTAGGGCTGCCACAAACGATTATTTTGATAGTCGACTAGTCACCGATTATTTTTGCAATTAGTCGACTAATCAGATCATGCATCCATTGGACGTAAAACGTACAGCTAATTGCACCAGCATGTATCTGCTCTTATATAACTATCATTAGCTTACAGCTTTGAGTGTTTAAGGTATGTGCTAACTAAAAATAAAGACAAGATGATAGTTTATTAAATTTTAATGAAATCTGCAGATTGTTTCGGTGAAGTTTAATAAACTCAGCCGTCTGCTCCTTGCCACCTAAAATATAACAGGACATCGGAGTATATTGTGTGTGCTGTGTGAAAACTATAACTTTAATCTCAGCCAAACCGATTTACTCAGGAACAAATAAAATACAAAAAAAAGCCAAACAATAACATTTTTAAGTTA